>WNWK01004445.1:0-22500 GCA_009830355.1 Cherax destructor | reverse complement strand
TAAGAGACAGAACCTCTAGAAGATATGATGGGACGCAGAGGAATATCAGGTTTGTGAGTTTTGGGAAGGCCATAGAAATATTTTGTATTGTTCCAGTCACGGTATTGTGCCTTTTTTGGTTATTTTGAAGACGTAGTTTTGAGGTGGTCAGTCCCTCAGCCTGGAAAAAGAGTTTTGTTCCATAGTCTGGAACAAAGTGAAGTTGAAACGACAGTTTGGAGTCTTATATACTGTCAAAAGGTGAGATGTAGTCCACTAATAGAAGAAATAATGTAATCATTGAGATACCGTTGTGTCTGGCAGAGTGAATATGAAAACAGTATACAATACCGACACGTTGATAAGTAAAATACACGTGCAACAGTTAGGTATCTTTATTCCGACACGTTTCGCCTACACAGTAGACTTCCTGTGTGGGCGAAACGTTTCGGAATAAGGATACCTAACTGTTGCACATGTGTCTTACTAATCAACATGTCGTATTGTATACCATTTTCATATTGGAGTTGGGTCGGGGTGTTGCTGGTGTGTGCATCAGAACAGGGAGAGACAGGTGTGAGTGCAGGTTAGCATTATAGGACGTCGTTTGTCGCTGAGTACCCTCGATTCTATGAACAATTTTCATCTGATCAATGTATTCTCATCCTGTGACCCAAGTGAACACATTACACTACCATAAAAGTGTTCTTCACATGCTCCACAAACTCCTTGAAATATTGTACATCACCTCAGTTTCCTCCTGAAGGGAATTGATTTTTTCCATTCCACATTCAATTTCCTCTATAGATCATTTATAATCAAATCTAGATTGTACAACTATATTAATAATAATATAATAATATCTTTATTTACTACAAGTACGTGTACAAGGTATACAGGCCTAGCTGACATCAGTGACATACTACTATATAGAAAGCTTCTGGTTATGTTGAGTATTTCGGACAAATTAGGTCAGTTTTGTCCCAGGATGCGACCCACACCAGTCGACTAACTCCCAGGTACCCATTTTAGACTGATGGGTGAACAGGAACAGCAGGTGTCTTATGGAAACACATCCCTAATGTTTTCCAGCAGTACCGGAGATTCGATCTCCGGAGCTCACCTCCTGCACTCTTCCCTGCCCCTCGAGTGTGGCGGCTTCTCAGATTTACCATTTTCTTGCACTGGTAAATAGGAATTCTTTTAAATAAGAGCCGGTAGGCTATATTACTGTGGCTGCAAGGATCGAGTCCCAGCTCCTGGCCTCGCCTATCAACTTGCCCTTGCCAGATTCACTCCCTCCTAGCCTCGTGCGTCTTACCATACTTGCTCTTAAAGCTATGTATAGTCTGTGTGAGAGTGTGTATGTATGTTTACGAGTGTGTTTGTGTGTATGTACTCACCTATGCAGGGGTCGAGTCACAGCTCCTGGCCTGTGTGTGTGTATGTGTGTGTGTGTGTGTGTGTGTTTGTGTGTGTGTGTGTAAGTGTGTGTGTGTAACCTCTCACAATCATTATGTAGATTGTTAATTTGATATTTTTAAACAGACGTGTAATATTAACATTCAGAAACTATCGTCTGGTATCTGCCGTTTTTTAACCGATACCGATATTTTGGCACATCAATGCTTCATATATATATATATATATATATATATATATATATATATATATATATATATATATATATATATATATGCCTCATGTGGTACATTATAATTCTTTTTCACACTTCACACAGATTCCGATCATGACAGTTGTTCTGTCGTGTCAGTATCATATATACACTTGTGTAGTGTATCTTTCCTTTTATACAGCTGGTCCCTTTGCGTGTGATGTCACGGTACCCGCTGACGTCAGAGGCTCAGCGCATGTGCACAGCCTCTCATAGGCACTCTCCCTCACTAACGTTAGACCTACAGGCGAGACAGACGGGTGGCTGGACTCTCCTTCACTTACTGTAAATATACCGTAACCATCCAACAAGGAGTATCTTTGACCTCCTATATATCTCTCCCAAGACCCACGCGACAAGTGGTGAGCAGCGGTGTGCCGTAATTTTTATCGATTACGATGTTATAGAGAGATAGACTTCAAGCAAGCAAACAGCCTCCAGACCGACCACGTTACCAGCTCCTAAATCAAAGAAGTCTACATATCTACAGTATCTCCTGGTCAGCTAAGTGCCTTACTTGTTAATTTTGCTAAAACCTACGAGGGGTTGACCCGGGTTTTGCAAATTCTGTACGAGTAAGCCAGAGAGGGGAGAGTCCCATTCAAGCCAGTAAAGCCACCACCAGTTACGTCAGCCTAGGCTTAAGCCAGCTTCTACCTTGCTGTGCTAGTTTGTCACAAGATTCCAAGCCAGTCAATCTGTGTGAAAATATTCTACTAAGCCAGCAAGCCACTCTGCTGTCTGAGAAGTAAGCCACGTGAGTCCAAGCATTTATACCACCTTGTACTCCAGTGTATTGCTGTTCTGTGTACAATAACACCCCCGTGGTATCCTGGGTTATTCAAGCCACCCTGGGTTAAGTTCATGTAAACGGCGTAAGCCACAGGCGCAGTGTGGGCTAACCCTACCAGCCACCACCCCTCCACCACCCACGCTAAGGCAGACGCCTTAACCACGTGCATCCACCCACACAAAGCATTAAGTGTGGATTATTTCACCCTTAACTGGGTCCTGCAAGCAGTTTATTGGCTACGAACCAGGTCGAGCTTCCTGAGTGTGTTTCTTCTGAACAGTTGTGCCAACTGTACTAAAGCCTCGGTTCGTAGTTCAACGTTTATGCACATTACTCCTAGATATCTGCGCGTGTGGATCACCATCCTCCACCAGCCTCCACCAGCCTCCACCACCACGCTTCAGTCAAGTTTTACACCCTAGAGACATTTATTGTGTTGTTGTTTTATTTTTCAGATAATCTATAGACAATTTCGTGTGTTGAGACAATTTCTGCGAGTTACATAAATTTTGAGTTATCCTAGGAAGTGTTCTGTGTTAAATTAATTATTTGCATTAATTTTTGATTTCACTAGTATTGTCTCTTGTTAGTTATTGCGTTATTATTTCTGTGAATTTCGTTGTGTTACTAAGTATGCAGTAAGTACAGTTTTGTTAAAGTTATCTTGTGTTCCAATATTCCACCAAGTAGTAATTTTTTTAAAAGATTTTAATTTTTTTTTTCCCCAGCATTACCAATGTGTTGTTGAATTTTCTGTTTTGTTAATTATTGTGTTCCACCAAGTGTACTATCCCAGAGTTATTTTTTTTTTATTATCTTACCCTTGTTTGTTATTGTTTTAATTGTGTAATTAATTAATTTTGCTTGCCCAAGTAACTACATATTGTTTTCTCCTCCAAGCAATTTTTAACATTTTACCAGTAATATTCCCTGCTAATTCTTATGTGTTGCAGTCAGTGTTATTTTTCCCTTGCACCTGCTATTGTTTTGTGTACTTGTTCTTTTTGTATAGTGCTAATGTGCCTTCATTTTGCAGATTAGACAAATAACTTACTGAAGATATTATTTTGCTACAATAATTACTTGTATATAGTCAACAAGAGCATGACTTTGTAGAGGCAGTAAGTTAACTGTTCTGTGCCTTTGATGAGTATCTTCAGCTAATGTAAGTGTTCATACAATTTTATTGTCATTAATTTTTCATTTGTTTTCATGTGTTTGAACAATTTCACTCTTAAGTTTGTTTAAAGTCAGTGTTTTTAGTAAATTGTTCAGTAACTGTTGCATTGAGTTACCCGATCCTGTTCCTCATCCTCATATCAGACATAGACAGAGATGTAAACCATAGCACCGTGTCATCCTTTGCAGACGATATTAGGATCTGCATGAGAGTGTCATCCATTGAGGACACGGTAAATCTACAAGAAGATATAAACCAAGTTTTCCAATAGGCAACGGAGAACAATATGATGTTCAATGAAGACAAATTCCAACTACTACTCCGTTATGGAGAACTGGAGGAAATAGTAATACCTAGAACAGAGTATACTACAAACTCTAATCACACAATAGAGAGGAAAAGTAATGTGAAGGACCTGGGTGTGGTAATGTTCGAAGTTCTCATCTTCAAGGACCACAACAATGCCACTATCACATCTGCGAGGAAACTGATAGGATGGATAACGAGAACATTCAAGACAAGAGATGCTAATCTAGTGATGATCCTTTTCAAATCACTTGTTCTCTCTAGGCTGGAATACTGCTGTACATTAACATCCCCATTCAAGGCAGGTGAAATTGCAAATCAAGAGAATGTACAGAGATCCTTTACTGCACGTATAATTTCCATCAAACACCTTAACTGGGAACGCCTGGAAGCACTTGACTTGTACTCACTGGTGCGCAGGCGAGAGAGATATATCATAATCTACACTTGGAAAATTCTGGAGGGACTGATTCCTAATCTGCACACAGAAATCACTCCATACGAAAGCAAAATACTTAGCAGGCGATGCAACATACCCCCAGTGAAAAGTAGTGGTGCCACTGGTACACTAAGAGAAAACACAATACGTGTCCGGGGCCCAAGACTGTTCAACAGCCTCCCACCAACCTTGAGGGACATTACCAATAGACCCCTGGTTGTCTTCAAGAGGGAGCTGGACAGATACCTAAAGTCGGTGCCGGATCAGCCGGGCTGTGGTTCGTACGTTGGACTACGTGCGGCCAGCAGTAACTGCCTCGTTGATCAGGCCTTGATCCACCGGCAGGCCTGGTCGTGGATCGGGCCGCGGGGGCATTGATCCCCGGAATGCCCTCCAGGTAGGTAGACTCTAGCGACTGGCCAGTGCTAAGATGGGAGACACTTTTCTGTCAGCTAAATTTTAACACTTTGTTTCATACCACTTAGATTTAGACTTATCATAGGGATTTTTAGCATCAGGCCTGGTGGTGGCTGACCTTTGACCTCTCATGTTACACTCGGGATCAGAATGGGACCCTGGGATGTCTGAATCTTTTTCTTAATTCAAATTTCCACAAATGATCTTGCTTACAAGTACAATAGTTATTTTTTTTTCTGACAGTGATTTAGTATTAATTTCAATCGAACTAAATTACGGAGCGATTTGTTGAATAGTAAATATTTAAGTGGCAATTCCGTGGAATCTCTGTGGTGATCATGTTCTGACTGACACTGACTTCCTGTCTTTGTTTTCCTTCCCATATTTATGTCTAAATTTGTTCGTGTGTTCTTTTCTGTATAATAAACAGTGGTTTCTGCACCAATGATCACTCGTCTGTAAAAATTCTGAATGTTGTCTATTTTACTCCGTTTGACAGTATTTTACACTTTTTTTTAATAGTTTTATATACAACTATCAAAGTAAACTTTAGAACAATTTTGTTAATATTTTAATTGCCAGCTCATGGGCCAGCTGTACGAAAAGTTTTTCCTGCGGCAATGTGCACTACTTCCTTTTGTTTAGCAGTTATTGTACAGACGGTTGGTTAATGGGGTTCAAACCCTATAACAGCCTATACAAGGGTCATTAAGGCTCCACGTAACCCTTACACCACCAGAAAAAGAATACTCTAATCCCTAAAATAGGGATTAGAGTAAACTCTCGGCATATGTAGACTGAGAGAAATACATCCATCGGTGTCTATATTCTGTACAAACAGATATGTTAATGAGTAGCACTTTATGAGCTCACTAGTATAAATTTCCTCGCTAGAGCAACGCATCAGTATCTTCCCGAGTATCGTTGTAAGACCAACGCATCAGTATCTTCCCGAGTATCGTTGTTAGTACCTCTGAAAGTCACGCAGGTATCCGAGTTTCGTTTTTTTAAATATTTTACAGTATACGAATTTCTTATTTTTATTTTTTTAATATTCTTGCTTGTTACTGTGCCTGACCTATTAATAGTGTTGTGTACCCTTAATGTTATTGAGGGTATACACATTTCAATGTTACGATATACTCCTAAAGGGATATACAATAACATTTAGAAGTATACAGTCCCATTAAGAAGTATCAAATAACAAAAGAAAGAATATGAAACTTCAGAATTCCAGTTGTAAATCTAAATTATCTTAGTTTTCAAACTGCGACTAAGAAACTTTTCAACATACAAAAAACATGTGAAGAATTCTTCAAGACACGAAGAACATGTGAAAAACTTATCAAGACACGAAAAATGTTCGGCCACTTGGGTGGCAAAACATATTCTCAATAAAGATACCCAAGTGTTGTACATGTGTCTAATTTATCAACCTGTTGGTCTTTTGAACCATTTATCTACATTGCTGTCAGACACAACAACATCTTGGGATCTTAATACAGGGAATTCTTCACTTGCTTATAGTCATGACTTACTTCCACATGTGGCTTTATCAAAAGTGACTGCTTCACCTCTCCTGTCTATAGTATATAAGCAACTTCTTCGCACATATGCTGTATTCTTTTCAAGATTGATGGACTGATTATATCGACTGCAGGTTGAAGGACTGATTACCTCAAACTCCTTCTGATCATCACTATTCTTCTTCTTTGTATAGGACTGACGAAGCCACTGTGTGGGGAAACATTTCCTCAATAAAGATACCCAAGTGTTGTTCATGTGTCTAATTTAACAACACCGCCAAACTCCTCCCCCAACCATTGCAACTTCTCATCAAAATTACCCAAATAAACGGTGTCATCAGCAAAGAGCAATTGTGAAAGCACCGACTTCCTATCAAATACACGCAGGTTAAGCATACAAATTGAATTAAATTTTTAAGGAACGTTAGAGAATGAAAAAAAATATATATATACATCTAACTGGGAGTATATTCCGTGGATGTTAACTATCTTCGTTCCACTGCACACTGTTTTGACATTGCACTCAATATCATTTTTTTCGAATCCTGTTTTTTTAAACGTATTATCTATATTGTAAGCTAAGTTAGTTTAATTTATATTATTTTAAGCTAGACTATGATATGTTGCATAGTCATATAAAAATATATATTTAAATAAATGAGCGGCAAGGTAGGTGGGACAATGTTCCATATTATGGAACAAAACTCTTCTCCAGGCTGAGGGACTGACCACCTCAAAACTACGTCTTCAAGGGTAATGGACCGAAGAAGACTACTGTGTAGAGAAACGTTTCGGAATAAAAATACCTCACTGTTTCACATGTGTCTCACTTATCATACCAATTTTTGTCCGCTAAGATGATCTAAAGTTAAAACTGAATAAATTAATTTGAATAAATTGTTTAGAAAACAGACAAATGTTGCACAAGTGTCTCATTTGTCAATAAATTAAAAATTAAAATAAAAACTTGACAATAATTGGGGGTCCTCTCTGCATCATTATCAAGTCGTGAATGAGAAAGAAAAATTGAAGAAAGCCCAAAGTTAGTTCAAAGATGCAAGAAATAAGAACGTCTCGCAAGAAATAAGAACATCTCGCAAGAAATAAGAACGTCTCGCAAGAAATAAGAACATCTCGCAAGAAATAAGAACGTCTCGCAAGAAATAAGAACGTCTCGCAAGAAATAAGAACGTCTCGCTTTAAATAGAGGAATAACAGAGTACAAGTATTATACGTAGTGTCGGTCTCACGTTAAACGTAATAAGGATAAACATACAGAGCTGTAGCACGTCACAGTAGTATATAATAAAGCTCCATAGGCAGAACTATATTAAGCCAGTGCAATGACATAAACATTTTTAAATCAACGTTTGCTCTAAACATAATGTGTTTTTGACCCATTTGTGGGTATATCTTACTTTTTCCAGCACAGATGAAGAACATTATTTTTATTATTATCATGGGGGAACGCTAAACCCAGAGGGATTATACAGCGCCTGTGGGGGAAAGGAGGATGGAAGGCATTCAGGGTTACTTCAGGAAATTGGAGGACAGACCCAAATCCCTAGATTAAGAGCCCCTCACCAGCATCAAGGATCCTCCCTTGAAAGGCAGAGTTGAAGAGTCAACCAATGTCAAGTGAAATAATGATTGATGTGAAGATTACACTCATCAAGGGTGATTACACCCATCAAGGGTGATGACGCCCATCAAGGGTCATTACACCCATCAAGGGTGATTACGCCCATCAAGGGTCATTACACCCATTAAGGGTGATTACGCCCATCAAGGGTGATTACACCCATCAAGGGTGATGACGCCCATCAAGGGTGATTACACCCATCAAGGGTGATTACACCCATCAAGGGTGATTACACCTGGGGTATACCTGGAGAGAGTTCTAGGGGTCAACGCCCCTGCGGCCCGGTCTGTGACCAGGCCGCATGTTGGATCAGAGCCTGATCAACCAGGCTGTTACTGCTGGCCGCACGCAGTCCAACGTACGAACCACAGCCTGGAAGGTCAGGTACTGACTTTAGGTGCCTGTCCAGTGCCTGCTTGAAGACAGCCAGGGGTTTGTTGGTAATCCCCCTGATGTATGCTGGGAGGGTGATTACGCCCATCAAGGGTGATTACACCCATCAAGGGTGATTACACCTATCAAGGGTGATTACGCCCATCAAGGGTGATTACGCCCATCAAGGGTGATTACGCCCATCAAGGGTGATTATACCCATCAAGAGTCATTACGCCCATCAAGGGTGATTACACCCATCAAGGGTGATTACACTTATCAAGGGTGATTACGCCCATCAAGGGTGATTACACCTATCAAGGGTGATTACGCCCATCAAGGGTGATTACATCCATCAAGGGTGATTACACCCATCAAGGGTGATTACATCCATCGAGGGTGATTACTCTCATCAAGAGTGATTACACCCATCAAGGGTGATTACACCCATTAAGGGTGATTACACCCATCAAGGGTGATTACACCCATCAAGGGTGATTACACCCATCAAGGGTCATTACGCCCATCAAGGGTGATTACACCCATCAAGGGTCATTACGCCCATCAAGGGTGATTACACCCATCAAGGGTGATTACACCCATCAAGGGTGATTACACCCATCAAGGGTGATTACACCCATCAAGGGTCATTAATACACCCATCAAGGGTGATTACACCCATCAAGGGTCATTACACCCATCAAGGGTGATTACACCCATTAAGGGTGATTACACCCATCAAGGGTGATTATACCCATCAAGGGTGATTACACCCATCAAGGGTGATTATACCCATCAAGGGTGATTACACCCATCAAGGGTGATTATACCCATCAAGGGTGATTACACCCATTAAGGGTCATTACACCCATCAAGTGTGATTACACCCATTAAGGGTGATTACACCCATCAAGGGTGATTATACCCATCAAGGGTGATTACACCCATCAAGGGTGATTACACCCATCAAGGGTGATTATACCCATCAAGGGTGATTACACCCATCAAGGGTGATTATACCCATCAAGGGTGATTACACCCATCAAGGGTGATTACACCCATCAAGGGTGATTACACCCATCAAGGGTGATTATACCCATCAAGGGTGATTACATCCATCAAGGGTGATTACACCCATCAAGGGTGATTACACCCATCAAGGTTGATTACACCCATCAAGGGGGATTACACCCATCAAGGGTGATTACACCCATCAAGGGTGATTACACCCATCAAGGGTGATTACACCCATTAAGGGTGATTACATCCATCAAGGGTGATTACACCCATCAAGGGTGATTACACCCATCAAGGGTGATTACACCCATCAAGGGTGATTACGCCCATCAAGGGTGATTACATCCATCAAGGGTGATTACACCCATCAAGGGTGATTACACCCATCGAGGGTGATTACACCCATCAAGGGTGATTACACCCATCAAGGGTGATTACGCCCATCAAGGGTCATTACACCTACCAACTACAACAATATAAAATATTCATCAGAATAAATTTGTCTTTCCTGCTCATTGCATTCATAAAACCTCTGATGAGCGAAACATTGCATTGACAAAACCTATGGGCGAAACATTGCATCGATAACACTTCTGATGAGCGAAACATTGCCTTGACAAAGCTTATGATGAGCGAAACATTGCCTTGACAAAGCTTATGATGAGTGAAACATTGAATTGACAAAACATCTGATGAGCGAAGCATTGCATCGATTAAAACCTCTGATGAAAGAAACATTGCATTGATAAAAACCTCTGACGAGCGAAACGTGCATTAAAAAATGTTTCTAAACGCTGCTCACGTGTTTCATACTCTAGTGAATCAGTTGGCAGCGCCCTCAGCTCACATTATGAGGGTCCGTGGGTCGCTCCCCGGCATGGATGGGAACACTGGACGTGTTTACTTAGAACTTCTGCCCCTGTCCACCTAGCAGTACCTAGCACTTTAGACACGGCTGGGCCTTGAAATGAGCTGAGGTATGATAACTGCTCGTAGATTGTAAATTCAGCTGCGTAACAAAAATAATATTCTGCACAGTGTCTTGTATTTAAATTTATCGATAGCACGGTACTTAGATCCTCCGGCTCTCATATATTACACTCGTAGTTTATATTATAGGGCTCGATACGGTGTAAATTGTCATTGGCCCTATGAACTAACAACAAGGAGACAAATATGCAAATATGAGACACTGCAACGTTAGAAAACTTACATTACACTCGCCAGGGGGCTCTGCTGCATTAAGTTAGCTTCTGGTGAGGATATGCGTCCTATTTTATACCGACTTGTATACTGGGATAAATACATCTCGTCTCATACATGTCATGACAGAACATTAAAATTAAATTAAATTAACAAACTATATTTTACATAGAATTAATGAGAGAGTAATTAATAAATAGATAATTAGGTTAGCATTATTACATTTACATAACATTTAGAGGTTTTACATAATTAAAATTGCTAAAATATATTTAAAATCATTTACATAATATTATTATAATCAGAACTCTAACGAAAGTTTAATAAATTGCATTGAAGCATCTAAGATTTTATCCTGGAACACTTGTGTGCTGATGAATCTCTCTCCTAACATGTGTGCTGATGAATCTCTCTCCTAACATGTGTGCTGATGAATCTCTCTCCTAACATGTGTGCTGATGAATCTCTCTCCTAACATGTGTGCTGATGAATCTCTCTCCTAACATGTGTTCTGATAAATCTCTCTCCTAACATGTGTGCTGATGAATCTCTCTCCTAACATGTGTTCTGATGAATCTCTCTCCTAACATTTGTGCTGATGAATCTCTCTCCTAACATGTGTGCTGATGAATCTCTCTCCTAACATGTGTGCTGATGAATCTCTCTCCTAACATGTGTGCTGATGAATCTCTCTCCTAACATGTGTGCTGATGAATCCTCTCCTAACATGTGTGCTGATGAATCTCTCTCCTAACATGTGTGCTGATGAATCTCTCTCCTAACATGTGCTGATGAATCTCTCTCCTAACATGTGTGCTGATGAATCTCTCTCCTAACATGTGCTGATGAATCCTCTCCTAACATGTGTGCTGATGAATCTCTCTCCTAACTTGTGTGCTGATGAATCCTCTCGTAACATGTGTGCTGATGAATCTCTCTCCTAACATGTGTGCTGATGAATCCTCTCGTAACATGTGTGCTGATGAATCTCTCTCCTAACATGTGTGCTGATGAATCTCACTCCTAACATGTGTGCTGATGAATCTCTCTCCTAACATGTGTGCATTATTAGAAACAGTACAAGTAGATGTACAGGAGTGTATAACCTCGGTATATATTCACTTAGAGATTACTTTATTCTCATTAGACCAACATTTGGGATTAAAATATTCTTGATTGTTGAACAGTCTTAATGACTTTCATGTGTCGCAAGGTTTACAGTGCAGTTATCTTACATTGGAAATACTGTTTTGTTTCATAATGACTAGACCCCCCACGTAAACTGACACTTTATATAAATTCTTTTCTTTTTTTAAGGGATTAAATATTCAGGACTGGAGGTGAACAGGTTCTATGGTGACCTTCGTGTACTCTTCATGTTTTAAACGCTATTAGCTAAAGAACAAATTTTTTTTGATGGAGTAGAATATTAAATCAGGGGAAGGCCTCGGTCACATCAGGGGAAGGCCTCGGTCACATCAGTGGAAGGCCTCGGTCACATCAGTGGAAGGCCTCGGTCACATCAGTGGAAGGCCTCGGTCACATCAGTGGAAGGCCTCGGTCACATCAGGGGAAGGCCTCGGTCACATCAGTGGAAGGCCTCGGTCACATCAGGGGAAGGCCTCGGTCACATCAGGGGAAGGCCTCGGTCACATCAGGGGAAGGCCTCGGTCACATCAGTGGAAGGCCTCGGTCACATCAGGGGAAGGCCTCGGTCACATCAGGGGAAGACCTCCGTCACATCAGGGGAAGGCCTCGGTCACATCAGTGGAAGGCCTCGGTCACATCAGTGGAAGGCCTCGGTCACATCAGTGGAAGGCCTCGGTCACATCAGTGGAAGGCCTCGGTCACATCAGTGGAAGGCCTCCGTCACATCAGTGGAAGGCCTCGGTCACATCAGTGGAAGGCCTCCGTCACATCAATACCACGAACAAGTGGTATTGATCAATAACACTGACTAGCCAAGGACTCGAACCTATGTTGTTTTGGCCCGCCTCATGGTGAGCGAAAACCACATGACGCTCTAACCCACAGGACCACGAAATCATACAAGAATCACGCACCCAGCAGAGCTAGGTGTTTTACCGTGATCCGAGGACATACGGTGGTGTGGGTGCCTATGAGCTAATTTCATACTACTCCCCTTTTGGTGTACTTGCCTCAACTAGCTTAATTAGCTCATAGGCACCCACATCTCCATATGTCCTCGGATATCGGAAAAACACCTAGCTCTGCTGGGTGCGTGATTCTAGTAAGATTTGGTGGTCCTGTGGGTTAGAGCGTCATGTGGTTTTCGCTCACTATGAGGCTTGCCAAAACAACATGCTAAAACACCCAGCAGAGCTACGTGTTTTAACGTGATCCGAGGACATATGGTGGTGTGAGTGCCTCTGAGCTAATTTCATTGGGGAAGGGCAAAGAAGACCGCAGACAAAGTACAGGCTAGGGAGCCAAGGACAGCAAACTTCACTCAAGGTTAAGGATCTTGGAGTGAGTATAATACCAAGCACATCTTCTTAGGCGCACATCAACCAAATAACTGCTGGAGAATATGGGCGCCTGGCAAACCTAAGAATAGCATTCTGACATCTCAGTAAGGAATCGTTCAAGACTCTGTGCACTGTACTCTGTACATCAGGCCACAAATAATCCTAGCAAACAAAGTTCAAATCTATGCAAATTCTATGCCTTGGGTATCTGCAGGCATTGTATATCTGGTAAAAATGATGCACCCACATGACAACAGGAGGGTGAAACTCCTTTTCCTGTAACTTATTTCATCCCGAAATGTGTCACTCGTCACTCCATGAAAGAAAATGCTACAACATATACTGCAGGCACATCATCTAAAGGGGACAAGAAAACACAGACCAGCCAAACTATGGGAAACAAAAGAAAGGAACCATAACCTCTCCAGAGAAAGAGACTTTTTAGTGCTAGTAAGGAAAAAAGACTGGCAAGAAAGGACAGAAATCTTACACCAACTGAAAACACTTCTGGAGCAGAGGCACAGTCATTCGCCTCCACTCCAGAGCAACAGATATTAGAACCAGCAAATAAAAACCCATAAATTCCATCAATATAACGACATTTGTCTTTGCATACAGGGTCTAAAGCCGTCATCAAACAACAAAATTCCTTACATCAAGGGACTGCTCACGGAGTCAAATGCAATGTTTGCAGCATTCATTTTGACAACGAAATATGGATCCCAGGTTATAACCTATTCAGATACAACAGACTAAACAGGCAACAAGGAAGGGGGGTTGGCTTGTACGTCACAGAGTCGTTCATTTGCTCAGAACTACTAAACACCTCAAACGGTGTAGTTGAAGTTTTGGAGGTAAAGATTGAAAACCAAAACCTTGTCATTGTGGTTGTATACAAGTCTGGAAAATCTCCCAACTCCTGTCCCAAACATCTTGCTACTGGGAGATTTTAACTAGGGGCACCTAAAATGAAGGAGTGAGGCAAATAATATTTTAGCAGAGATCACACCAGGAGGCATCTCAGATGAAAATTCACACACACACGAGCTATTAAATTTCTGCACCAAATTCACCTTAAACCAGTAAATATTAGAGCCTACAAGACTAAAAAATACGGTTTACTAGAAAGAGAGAGACGCTCCCTATACAGACGAAGAGTCACAGAGCTGCTGAGAGGGACCAATGTGTCTGAAATACGAAGGGAAGCACTGGTCAAAGAAATTGCAAATATCGAACTTAAGCTGAAGGAATCTTACAGGAGACAAGAATAGCAGGAAGAACAAAAAGTCATAAAGGAAATTAAAAAAAAATCTTCTCTTATACCAAATCTAAGGAAAAAACAACAACCAGTATTGGGCCCCTGCTAAGGCGGGATGGGACATACACAGATGACAGCCAAGAAATGAGTGAGATACTAAAGTCCCAATACGACTCAGTGTTCAGTGAGCCGCTGCCCAGACTAAGGGTCGACAATCCAAATGAATTCTTTATGTACAAGACCCAAAATTTGGTCATCACAAGATTTTGAAAAAGCAATAAATGACATGTCCATGCACTCTGCCCCAGGCCCAGACTCATGAACTCTGTATTCATCAAGAACTGCAAGAAGCTCCTGCCACGTGCTTTCAGCATTCTATGGAGAGGGAGCATGGACACAGGGGTCATCCCACACTCACTAAAAACAACATACATAGCCCCACTCTGCAAATGTGACAGTAAAGCAATTGCAAAGAACTTCAGAAGGATACCACTAACATCCCATATCATAAAAATCTTTGAAAGGGTTCTAAGAAACAAGACAGACAACCACCTAGATACCCATCAATTACACAACCCAGGACAACACAGGTTTAGAGCAGGTGGCTCCTGCCTGTCCCAGCTACTGGACCACTATGACAAGGTGTAGTATACACAGACTTTGCAAAAGCCTTCGACAAGTGTGACCATGGTGTAACAGCGCACAAAATGCGTGATAAAGGAATAACAGGAAAAGTTGGTAGATAGATATATAACTTCCTGACAAATAGAACACAAAGAGTAATAGTAAACAGAGAAAAGTCCGAGGCAGCTACGGTGAAAAGCTCTGTTCTGACATAGACAAAGATGTAAGCCATAGCTCCGTGTCTTCCTTTGCGGATGACACCCGAATTGCCATGACAGTGACTTCCATCGAAGACACTGCAAGACTCCAAGCGGACATCAACCAAATCTTCAAATGGGCCACTCAAAACAATATGAAGTTCAATGAAGAGAAATTTCAACTACTCAGATATGGGATTCTTAAGGAAATTAAAACTGTAACAGGAAATAAAACAAATTCTAACTATACAATAGAGCGATAAAGTAATGTGAAGGATCTGGGAGAGATAATGTCAGAAGATCTTGTTTTTAAAGACCACAACAATGTATCTACTGCATCTGCAAGGAAAATGATATGATGGATAATGAGAACCTTCAAAACTTGGGATGCCAAGCTAATGATGATTCTCTTTAAATCGCTTGTTCTCTCTAGGGTGGAATACTGCTGTACACTAACTGCTCCCTTCATGGCAGGCGAAATTGCTGATCTGGAGAGTGTACAAAGAACTTTCACTGCCCACATAAGTACAATAAGGCACCTAAATTACTGGGAACGGTTGAAGGCCTTTGATTTGTATTCCCTGGAATGCAAGAAAGAGAGATACATAATAATATACATTTGGAAAATCCTAGAGGGATTAGTACCAGACTTGCACACGAAAATCACTCCTTATGAAAGCAAAAGAGTCGGCAGGAGATGCAACATTTCCCCAATGAAAAGCAGGGGCGCCACGAGTACACTGAGAGACAACACAGTAAGTGTCCGGGGCCCAAGACTGTTCAACTGCCTCCAAGCATACATAAGGGGGATTACCAATAGACCCCTGGCTGTCTTCAAGAAGGCACTGGACAGGCACCTAAAGTCAGTAACTGCCCAACCTGGCTGTGGTTCGTACGTCAGTTTGTGTGCGGCCAGCAGTAACAGCCTGGTTAATCCACCACGAGGCCTGGTCTTAGACCGAGCCGCGGGGCCGTTGACCCCTGAAACCCTCTCCAGGTATATTCAGGTATATAGACAAATATTGGAGTATGCAGAACCAGTTTATAACCCACACCTGGTCAAGCATGTCAAGAAATTAGAGAAAGTGCAAAGATTTGCAACAAGACTAGTTCCAGAGCTAAGGGAAATGACCTATGAAGAAAGGGTAAGGTAAATTGGCCTGACGACACTGGAGGACAGGAGGGTTAGGGGAGACATAATAACGACAAATAAAGTACTAAAAGGAATTGACAAAGTGGACAAAGACAGGATGTTCCAGAGATGGGAGACAGAAAGAAGAGGCAACACTTGGAAGTTGAAGACTCAGATGAGTCAAACGGATGTTAGGAAGTATTTCCTCAGTCTTAAAGTTGTCAGGATGTGGAATAGTCTAGAAAGTTACGTAGTGGAGGCAGGAACCATACATACTTTTAAAACGAGGTTTGGTAAAACTCATGGAGCAGGGAGAGAGAGGACCTAGTAGCGATCAGTGAAGAGGCGGGGTCAGGAGCTATGACCCCGACCCCTGCAACCACAAATAGGTGTGTACAAATAGATGAGTACACACACACACACGTATCCAACGATATTAATAGTGGAGTAGTGGGTTATTCAGTGGTGGCTGGACCTGCAACTGACATGAAGGTCTTTGAAGAGCTCCAGCTTCTATCCTTGTTTCTCAAAAAGCTGTGTTTATGGGCAGGGGTTGAGCACCAGCTGTTGAGCCTACAACTCATCAGTATGAGGGGAAGGGGGTGATTTATAGTCTGTTAAACCAACTGACTACCCTTACGTGGGTAGTCAAGCCTTGGTCTGATTCCAAACTGTTGCGAGAGTTGAGCTCTTACGTTTACGACATGTAATAATTTTGGGGTCAAGTTACTAACAGCTTCGAGTCCTTTTAGTAATAATGTTTTGATCTTTTACTGACTTTGAGACCTGTTATTAACAGCTTCTGAAGTTGCTACTAACAGCTTCGGAAGTTAATACTAACACCTTTGGGGCCGGTTACTAAAAGTTTCAGAGGTTGGAAAAATAAACACATAAGCAGAATAATGTGATCCTTTATTGACAACGTTTCGCGCACACAGTGAGCTTTATCAAGTCACAAAAAGATCTACCTGGTGAAAGATACGTGAGTATTTATAGGATGGAGTCAGGTGGAGAATACTGGGTAGGATGGATCTGATAGGGACCTGCTCGGGCCTGGCGGGTGCATATGTAGTTATATGGGATAACGATGGCAAAGGTTTCATCTGTGTACATACGCACCAGCCAGTCCCATACAGGTCCTTATCAGATCCAACCTACCCAGTATTCTCCACCTGACTCCATCCTATAAATACTCACATACCTTTCACCCAGGTAGATCTGTTTGTGACTCGATAAAGCCCACTGTGTGGGCGAAACGTTGTCAATAAAGGATCACATTATACTGCTTATGTGTTTATTTTTCCATTGTGTCGGTATTTTATACCATTTATTTCCAGCTTCAGAGGTTGTTAATAGAAGTTTAGGGGCCTGTTAATAACAGTTTTTGGGCCTTGGGGCCTGTTATTAACATTTTTGGGCCACAACACAGAGTTTTGGGTGGATAAGCAGGAGGGTGCCAGAACAAACTGTTTGAGAAGACGGGGATCAAGTCAAGAGGGTCACAACAGACTGTTTCAGAAAAATGGTCTCAACAGACTCTTGAAAAAGATGTCATCAGGACTAGAGGGTTACAAGTGACTGTTGGAAAAGAGTGAGAACAGGATGAGGGTGCCAAACCAGAGTGTTTGATAGGAGTGGCACTAGGACGAGGGATCCTGGCAGATTCTCACCAGACTTGAGAAGAGCGGGGCCAAAACAAGGGGGGCCACAGTAAACAGTTTGAGGAGAGAAGAACTAGGACCAAGGCCAGCTCTCCTGGTAAAACAAAGTCTCTAATCCACCAACTAGACAAGAGCTGGCGCCTCAGTGAAGGTGACATCACATACCTGCCTGCCTGGCTGAGTGTCAGACTCTCGCTTACACTGATCCAATCCACTCTTGCTGCTTGTGGTCCACTTTGTAAATATTGTACATAGTGGTGACGAAATATACGGGTAAAGAAAAAAACTACTCATTCTGTGTTTGCCTTTCTTTTGCCCGGTTGTTCTCTATATTGTTGATTTTGGTTACGGCGAGGTGTAACAGGCCTTAAATTGCCACTTGTGTTCGTAATAGGCGGCACCTGGACGAGGAGGTCACAACTGACTGTTTGAGAAGAGTGTGACCAAAACAAGGGGCCATAACAGACTGTTTGAGAGGGGTGGCGTCATGACTAAGGGGGCCACAACGGAATGTATGAGAAGAGCGAGACCATGACTACTACAGGCTACAACAGACTGAGAAGAGTGAGACAAAGACAAGGGGCACCACAACAGACTGTTAGGGAGGGGTGGCACCAGGACTAGGGAGGCCAGAAAAAACAGTTTGAGAGAGGTGGGTTCAGAATGAGAGGAACCACAACATGGTGTATGAGAAGGATGTCACAATAACGAGGGAGCCACAACATGGTGTATGAGAAGGATGTCACAATAACGAGGGAGCCACAACATGGTGTATGAGAAGGGTGTCACAATAACGAGGGAGCCACAACATGATGTATGAGAAGGGTGTGACTAGAACGACGGGGTCAGACCAAAAAAAAAAAAAGACAGAGCCAAAATGTGAGTCCAAGATGTAAGATGGAAGTTGAGCGTGAAGATGGTGAGAGAGTAGAACATTGGAGGCTGATGAGGAGCCAAACTTCACACATGAATTGAAGTGCAAATATGATATAAGTCCAGGGTTATGGATGCTCCAAACCTGAGCAGTTAGTGGTTATGAGGTGGACCCAAGAGGTAGAGTTTGATCTACGAAAATATTGTTAGCTAAGCACACACAAACCCAACCACACCCACACACACACACACACACACACACACACACACACACACACACACACAACACACAACACACAACACATCACACACTCCAGCACTAACGACAAGGTAACAACAGCTACAACACACAACAGTACAGCACTATGTCAAGAAACCTTCGACAGTCCTAGGAGATTAATGGCTAAGGAACAGCAACGTAAACACGAACCGAAAGGATTCAGAGAATGACGACATCTGACTGCAAAACCTCGAGTTCATGCAAGGAAGAGTATGACAGGCAAAAGTGGGACTGCACTGATGCAACGAGAACGCGTCCCACAGAAGGGATCAGAGAATACCTGACAGGAGGCAACAACGAGTCATGGTCGTGATGAGTCATCATGGGCGCCTGTGAAGCGGGTTCCCACAGGGTCAGTCCTAGGACCAGTGCTATTTTGGTGAATGACATGATGGAAGAGATAGACTCAGAAGTGTCCCTGTTCGCAGATGATGTGAAGTTTATGAGAAGAATTAAATCAGATGAGGATCAGACAGGACTACAAAAAGACCTGGACAGGCTGGACACGTGGTCCAGCAACTCTCTTCTCGAATTTAACCCCACCTGGTCCCAGACCAGGTTTTGTAGTTGCTGGCCTCACGAGGGCACACCACAAAGCCTGGTCCCAGACCAGGTAAAAGGACACAAGTGCAACTGATGCGATATTTTATTGTGACATCAGTTGCACTTGTGTCATTTTATCTACCCAGGAGTTTGTTGGTGAGTCCCTTATGCATGCGGAAAGGACGTTGAAGAGTCGTGGTCCATTAACACTTCTTGAGTTGTCTCTCAATGTATTCATTGTTTCCCTGATTTTCACTGCATTGTCTGCCAAGCTTCTTGTGTTCATGAGCAGTAATTTTGGTGTGCAGGTTTGGTACTAACCCCTCCAGTATCTTCCAGGTGTAGATTACGAAATATCTTTCTCGCCTACGTTCCATGGAGTACAGTTCTAGAGACTTTAAGCACTCCCAGTAATATAAAAGATTAGCTGAGTTTATACGAGCTATGAAGATCCTTTGTACATCATCCAGCTCAGCAGTTTCGCCTGCCTTGAAGGGAACCGTTAATAAACAGCAATTGAAGGTTCTAGTTGCAATAATAACGTTGTTAGGCTTCTTGAATGTGAGGTCTGTCATTATCACTCCCAAGTCTCTCACATTCGACATACGTTCTAATGATTGGTTTGAGATTGTCATGCACTCTGATCTCGTTTTAATTTCTCCCATTCTTCCGCGACGTAATAATTGGCTGTACCAGTAGCCAGGTAGCTGGTGCAGCCAGGCAGTTGGTGTAGCCAGGCAGCTACTGAAGCAAGGCAGCTGGTGCAGCCAGGCAGCTACTGAAGCGAGTCAGCTGGTGTAGCGAAGCAGCTGGTGAAGAGAGGCAGCTGGAGTATCGAGGCAGCTGGTGAAGTATGGCAGAAGGTGAAGCAAGACAGCTGGTATAGCATATACTGAAGCGAGTCAGCTGGTGTAGCAAAGCAGCTGGTGTAGCGAGGCAGCTGGTGTAGCGAGGCAGCTGGTGTAGCGAGGTAGCTGGTGAAGTGAGGCAGCTGGTGAAGAGACAGCTGGTGCAGCTGTTGCGTCAGAAACGAAAAGTTTATCAATAAAGAATAAAAAAGAAAATGAAGAAAGGAAGATAAACATAAGTGAGAAAAAGGAGGAAGGAAAGGAATGAAACAGGAGGGAATGAAGAGTGAAGGATAGGAATGAAACAGGAGGGAAGGAAGAGGGAAGGATAGGAATGAAACAGGAGGGAAGGAAGAGGGAAGGAGAGGAATGAAACAGGAGGGAATGAAGAGTGAAGGATAGGAATGAAACAGGAGGGAAGGAAGAGGGAAGGATAGGAATGAAACAGGAGGGAAGGAAGAGGGAAGGAGAGGAATGAAACAGGAGGGAATGAAGAGGGAAGGAGAGGAATGAAACAGGAGGGAAGAAAGAGGGAAGGAGAGGCATGAAACAGGAGGGAAAGAATATATACATACATGTATATATATGTGGTTGTCTTGCATATATATATATATATATATATATATATATATGTCGTGCCTAATAGGTAAAACTGGTCAATTAGCAAGAACTCATCTAAAATTAAGTCCTTTGTAAAATTTTCTCTTATACGTTTGAAGATATATTTTTTTCATTTATGTTAAAGTAAAAATTTATAATTTTGTACCAAAAGAATCTTAGAAAACTTACCTAACCTTATTATAACAAGCGCAATTTAATTTAGCCTAATCCAACTAAATATATTTTTGATACGTTTACAATAAATTAATAATAAACAAACACAATGGAATATATTTTTTTCGTTAGGTTCAGAATGATATTTGCGAAATTATTGCATACACAAATTTTCACTTGTCTTATATGGCAAGGTGAACGTTGCTATTTAAGCCAAAATCGCAAGTTTTACCTAATCGGCACGACATATATATATATATATATATATATATATATATATATATATATATATATATATATATATGATGGAGCCAGGATCTGGGATAACCTAACAGGCTCTGAAACCAGGCCTGCTCCCCCAACAACTACAAACAGTCGCACTGGGATGGCCCAATAGTAGAGAATATAGCCTCAGCAATGCTTCAGAGTGTGTCAGGGAAGGATAGAGCCCGCCTACTTGCAGTGAGAGCCTCATGCAGGGGACTTTCTTTTGGCTGTTCCCAACTCCAGCCTTGGCACACGCCTCGACCCACAGACCATCCGCATTGGTGTTGCCCTTCGACTTGCCGCCCCTATTCTCGCCGAACACAGGTGTATTTGTGGCAGTGAAGCAGCAGACCGATTCGGGTACCATGGTCTTGTGTGTCGTAAATCGAGGAAAGATTGCAAGACATGAAGAGGTTAATAACATTATCAAGAGGAGCCTCACAACAGCCGGATGCCCAGCAGTAAGGGAACCACCCCAACTATGCAGATCTGATGGCAACCAAAAGCGTCCAGATGGTATCACCCTTCAAGCCTGGACAGACGGCAAGCAGGTGGTGTGGACTACACATGTGCATCTACCTTGGCTGATACCTATCTCCAGTACACCAGGGAGGAAGGAGGGGCTGCTGCCACCTTCAGGAGTCCCAGAAGTCGAGAAAATATGGAGAACTTGCCCATCATTATATGTTTGTTCCCATAGGCTCAGAGACCCTTGGCTCATGGGGAAAGAGTGCATCTAAGTTCCTCAAGGAGCTGGGCAAAAGACTCAACAGGGTAACTAGGGATCCCAGGGCAGCTAGTTTTCTGTTCCAGCGACTCAGCGCTGCTGTTCAGAGGGGTAATGCATGCTGTATTCTGGGCACGCGCACCAGCTCGGAAGAGCTGGATGAGATTTTCGCATTATAATCAGTGACAAAGATGTAACAATATGTACTAGACATGTATCTCTCACCTCGTGTACTGTATATGCCATCTTTATATCAACAATGTATCTCTCAAATCTTT
>WNWK01004444.1:82500-140298 GCA_009830355.1 Cherax destructor | reverse complement strand
CAGCTATTTAAAGGAGATGGGTAAAATGTATCAGGCTGTTGGGGCTTGGGGATGGGCACAATGGCTATTGGTCCAGGAAGTGGGAAGAACTCCCCAATGTAATGGTATTATACAGTGCCAAAAAAGGGTTATTAGGCACGTGCCTTGGTTCTGAGAATATAAAGGTTATACCATCCTCTCCAGGAGCAGTTGATCGACCTTTAGTTAATGCTTTCAATTCATACTCGGAAGAGGCAATCACTCTCATCAATATTTTGGCTCAAAAATTAATCAGTTAAAACATTTCTTCAGAAGCACCTCTAAGTTTTCTCTAATATGAGATGGCAGGTTTTCGCCTGGAGTTTTTGGACCAGTCTTTTTGAGGTCATTTGTTTTTTCGGGGAAAGGGGATGAGAAACATTGCCAGTCTTTTCCTGGTTATTTTATTTATATTTTCCATGCCAGACTTAAAGGGGTAGACCTATTTAATCCACTAACAATTTTTCCCCATTCCTGTTGCCAGTTCTTGCTTTCATTTCTTGCATTTGTTGTGCATTGGAATGTTCTGAGAAGGTCGGGTTCTACACTCACGGATGTTTACCAATCCTCCTAGCTGCATGTGTTAGTTTCGTAGCTGTAGGTCATTATAATATTTACTTTGGGTTTTTTTATTGTCATTTCTAGGGGAAAGGGTTTTTGTTGTCTAATTTGATGGTGTTTTTTTGCATCTTATTATTTCCTAAATTGCAGATAGGGTCTTCCAGGTTTTTTTTCATATCACCTTTTATGTTCAGGGTCTGTTCTCATAATAAAATTTTTTTTTGATCTCTTATCGGGTGGTAAGGATTGATGGGGCGTTGGATTGTTCTCTGGTTATTAGCCCCCCTTCTGTATTGTTTTTCATTTTGGTCCCTTTTTGTTAAGGATTTAAGGATGTTGGGTGTTAAAGGGATTGTTAAGTCTTTTGGGATTTGTTTATTTTTTTTAGGGCAATGTTTGTTATAGAGGTGGGGGGTTTTGTTAAGGAAATTTTTATCTTCAAGTTCGTATATGTTTCTAACTCATTATGCCAGTCAAGTTAATATGCCGTTATAAAGTTATTTACAGCGACTCGTTATTTGTCTAAGGAACTTTTGTAATATCTGGGGCAATTTACCCAGGTTTGGGTTTTAAAAAGGGCGGATATGGTCTGTTGGCGGGAAAGCCTGATTTTAGAGGGGGTATAGTGTTAGTCCAGAGGGTCTAGAATGAGGTACTAGTCTCGGGGGATTCTTTTAGGTTTTGATATTGTTGGTAGTAACAAGCAGTTGTCATCACATGTTTGGTGAATTTGTTACTTGTGGGTCCTGGTCATGTAGGAGATTTATATTAAAATTTCCTGTGAGCAGCAAACATTTGTCTATGTGGGAACACAACTGGTTCCTAGTTTTTCACTAAAATGGTGAATGTTTGACTGCAGCAATCTGTAGATGTTTATCACTGTGAGTGGTTTTTTATGTGTCTTTTGATTTAAATTTAGCTATAATATATTCTCCATGCTCATCCCTTATGTGCAAGAGCACATACATTCAAGTTGATCTGAGTAATATAGTTATTCCACCCTCACTGATCTGTCCTACACAGTTGTGGAATATCGCTGCACCTGGGATGGCATAGATTCAGTAGTATCAGGCTTTAGCCAGGTCTCAGTGAGTGTGATGATTGGTCATACTGGTCTGGAGGGATTGGAGAAAAGTTGTGAGGTCCTGATAATGTTTTGCTCAAAGATCTAACATTTGTGAACTGAAGATAGTTATTATTGTTGGCTCTGAGCAATTTCTTGTCTGATCTGCTGTGTAATATAGTTACAGTTGTTTGAATCCATGTCATTTAATAGGCTGATACTTGACTAATTCCTGTAATCATAAGATCCATGTGATTCTATAACTCAGACCTGAGAACAATGATTACTTTAAAATTAATAATCATGGCAATAGATTGGGCAAATTCTTAGTAACTATTGGATTGTCACATCTTAAATAATTGACAGAGTTCTGGCACATGAATTTGTACCTTAGTTAATTTATACAAATGCAATTAATTGAACTATGGTAGTTATTCTAAAGCTAGGAATAAAGGAGCTAGGAAAATAATAGTAACAATGAAAGTAACTTTAATTTAGTACCTGAGTTAGCACTTTAATTATTATAAAAAAATTAATATAAGAACTGTAGTAGATATTTAAAAAAAAAAAAAAAAAAACTAGGGAATATAATAGTAAACAGTGAGAGTAAACACTTTGGGGAATATAATAGTAAACAAAAGAGTAAAACACTTTAGCACCAGAATTAGCACCTTAATTATCTTTTAAAGCTTCAAGTAAAGGAGTTATTGGATGAAAGGCAGTACTAGGTATTGATTTGTTGGGAACTATTTCAAGAGAATATATAATGGGGATTAAATTAAATGGAGAGAATAGTAAATATGATATAAAATTAATTTAGAAGCAAGATTTGATTTATATTAAAAAGTTTAAGCAAGTAATAGCACTAAAAAAGTACATTGTGCATGAGTAGTTGGTACTAGCTAGTAAAGTTAGTACAAAAAAATTGCACAATTGTGGAGAAAATTCTCCAAAGGAGGGGTATGCACCTTACACCCTTGTTAAGAGCCCTCACCCTTTCCTCCCTTAGGAAGGGGCCAGACGAGGCGAGTCGGGGTGCATAAACAAAATACATTCAGATGTACTGATCACAGTGTGTCACGAGGTCTGACCAAGTAGCAACGAGTGTATGTGACTTAATAGACATTTGAGATAAATGTAACTCTTTGCCGTAACAGGAAGATTACAGTAAACTGTTGTATTAGTTTCTACACTTGAAATTTACAAACATGTTTTCCCAGTGATTGAAATTTAGGGAACACAAACATTTTAATTGCCACTTGTAGCAGTATGTAGCAATTGTTGAAATTGTGCTGACCACAGCACCATGAGGCACCCGTGGCTGCACAAGGCAGCACGAGGCGATCAGATTGAATAAGGCTCTGTAGAGGTCATACGACTCTAGGGGTCATGCGGCGCGAGGCGACGTAAATCAACATAGACATTAGTCGTACGCGTCCGTTATTCTAATTTAATCTCCACTAACGTCGGAAATAAGATAAGAACTCTGTTCCAGCGCGTTTAGTGAATAACATCAACATTGCGGTATATTTAGAAGTGTGCGCAGCTTCTACTGCAAAAGACAAACGTAGAGACAATCGCAAGTGAATTCCATCGAAACAAGACGGTGACTTCAGCGGCATTCTACAATCAAGACAGCATTTCCGCCGTATATGGTGGAGCCAACACCATCGCTCAAAGTTACACGAGCAAGGTATGAGTTTTATGTTCTTTTCAAACAGGGGACTGCAGTTCTTGTAGTCAAGAACATCAAAATTTACCTATTGACGGCGGTTATCCGTGGACTTTTAAGTCGAAAACCGTGAGTAAAACGCCTTTCAGTCCATCTAAGATTGAAATATGGGCATATGCTCCTTTGGGGCAATAACTCACACATTGATGTTTATCTTACAGCCCTGTGGAGTGTGAGGCCATAGATGTTCCTTTGCAGGAGTTGGGGATGGCTGCGACTTCTGGGATTCATCAATAAGCTAAGTAACATACAGTCCACGTTATCGCCGGAGCCCATCCTCCACAATAGGGTCCTTACGAACCGGAAGTTTCGGTCCTTACGAATCGGAAGTTTTGGTCCTTACGAATCAAAAGTTGATCGTATTCGAACCAGGAGAGTGGCCACATGGTGGTCCAGAGACTTATACTACAGTGTATAAATGTCTACGATCCAAGGTCCTTCGAGAAAAGCTGTAAAACTAGTGTTTTTACAAACGAAACCAGAATATATGGGTCCATACTCTCAAGCAAAGAGCATGGGAAGCTCTCGCGAGATATAGAAAACGCGAGCCGGCAGGCGTCACCCAACACCCAGGAAGAAAACGGTAGTCGGGTCACCCAAGGTTGGGGACAGTACTGGGGATCACCCCACTCACCCACGCGGGAGCAACACTTCAAATTCTGCTTAACTCAGCGAGAAGCAGACTGACTGGCACACGGCTGGTCTGTGAATGTGTATAGTACAAACAGTTTATATAAACACACAGTGTTTATAATGTTTATAAATACAAATTAAGAGAAGAAACTGTGTATTATGTTTGTCTCTTATATAATATAGGAAGTGATATTAAGTTTAAACTTTCATATTAATTAACATTTTAACATTTGACATTGAATATATATGTGTAGTAATATTTTCATGTGTGAAGTGACGTCAGTGCTGAGACTCAGTTTAGCTGAGACAGCAATTCAGGACATAAACAAACCTCGTGTTATTTCGTCCATATGTACTCTGCACCTCAAGGTCACTGACCTTGAGAGACACGGTTAGTGGGTCAGCAGTGTGCTGACGCAGTCAAAACAAACTCAGCTGAGTTTTTAAACACTCTAAGTGTGCTGTTAGTCATTATACTAGCAAAATGTCGTCATTAACCACAAAATTCAACACGTTACAGACGAAAATTACTCAATTGGAGCAATTAATTTCAGTCTGTATAGGTTTAACCCAAGACACAAATATAGACTATGATCAGTTGGAAATTAAATCTCAATTATTTAATAAACGTCTGGAAATATTAATTCAGGCTATGAGATTTACGAAAAGGAATTTCTAGATTCCAACCCGACAGAGGAAGAAATTAAAAGTGTCTTGGATGCCTTTAGTGGACAAAAATTAAGGTGGACAGGAATACAGGCTATCTGCCACAAAACTTTGTCACAGAAACCTACTGTAATCAGTCAGCAGACACCTGTCCCAACACCATGTCTGCTGAAACCTTTATCAAATTATTTAGAAGGTTTGCAGCCAGAAGGGCATGTCCCAGGCTGATGATATCAGACAATGCAACAAATTTTGTTGCTGGTGCTGCTTACATACACAAGATTTTTGAGCAGCCTGAAGTACAACAGATGCTGAATCAACGCAATTGTCGTTGGAGATTCATTCCTCCTAAATCCCCATGGCACGGCGGATTTTACGAAAGAATGATAGGCATTGTGAAACGTTGTTTAAGAAGACTCTTCATCGTCAGAGAATCGACTTAGAAGAATTTCGTACAGTCGTAACTGAAATAGAAAATAGAGTCAACAACAGACCTTTAACGTATGTTACCGATGATCTGGACAATTTAGAAGTGTTAAGTCCATCTCATTTACTACATGGCAGAAGGCTCGAACCTGTTCCTCACATGAATGATAAAGAAATCATAGAGGATCCTACTTATTTCGAACCTGAGCAACTCAGACGTAAATTCAAACACCTTAATAAAGTGATTGAACACTGGGAGAAAATTTGGCGAGAAGACTATCTCACCTCATTGAGAGAACACTTCTATGGAGCTGGTGTTCCAGAAAAATATAAGTCCTTAAGACCTGGTGACATAGTGATTATTAACAATGATGGTCCGAGGTCCCATTGGCCTCTTGGAAAAATTGTGACCATATATCCTGATGCAAATGGAATCATCAGGACAGTTGATGTTTTGAGCAAAGGTGTAGTGAATAAGCGTACAATAGATAAATTAGTGCCGTTAGAATTACACAGTGTTGAAAACAAACATAAAATTAGTGATTCTCCAGAAACCACACAGACTGAAGCTGTTCAGAAAAGACAAGCAGCAGTGATGGCGAGTGAGAAAATCAAATTAATGTTAAGCGATGAGTAGTTTACTTTCAGTAAAACTTTCGCTGCCCCCCAGTGTGGAGAAAATTCTCCAAAGGATGGCTGCGACTTCTGGGATTCATCAATAAGCTAAATAACATACAGTCCACGTTATCGTCGGAGCCCATCCTCCACACAATAATGTAGTAGTAACATACATTAATACACCACACGTATATTATGTGTTGAGGACAATTTGCTAATCAGTAATGGTAATGTCAGCTTGTCTAAGGAAGTTGGTGAGATCACCTTCATTTGATATAGAAAATTCCTGACCTGTTGATGCTTTTCGAACTAGTATTTTCCCATTACGAGCGAAGCACTGATGGATTTTGTTCTCCAGTTTAAGTTTTCTCAACCTAAACAGAAGGTTTTGACGTTTCCTGGTTAGGCACTCGTTGATGTACACTCCATTTTTCACTGTAATTGCTGATTTAATTAGGTCTTTTTTTGTATCATATGAAGTCTGATCATAATATTATGTTTACCTTGTTTTCCTAGCAATCGTGTTTCCTTGATTTCATTACTTTGCACATTAACTCGTAGGTGGTCTTGTAATATGTTGATAGCAGTTTCCTTGCACTGAGATTGAGTTATGTCTCTGGGAATGTGTTTGCTGTTTATTATAACTGCATCAGACAAGTTATCTTGTTCGGTTTTGTCATCTTGAAAATCAAGATATTCATCAAGTCGAGTGTGCATTTTGTTATTCCAGTCCTTGATTGCTTCTTCCACCTTCATATTCAGAGTTGTTATTTGATCGGTGTGACTGGTTATAGCTGTTTGTAGAGTATTTTCTGTGTCAGTACTTCGATGTGATCTTCTCTTCAAAGTTTTGGATCTTGATCTCGAGGTTAGTTAACTTGGATTCATATTTCACTAGTGTTGCTTTGATGTCTTTGTTTTCAGCTTCAAGGGCAATGATGTATTCCCTAATAGTATCAGGATAGTCATACCTGGTGCCCAGGAAGGAATCCTCGACTGGTGGGGTTGGAGGGAGAGTCAGCCATGTTCGGTGTTATTGTTGTTGTCGGGACCCGGGCGGGGTGTGGGGGTTGTTGATGCACCGGCTTTCTGTTGTGTAGACATGTTGTGTTTCAAAGTCCTTAGCGTTGGTTTCTTGTTACTGTTGTTGGTTCCTCTGCGAGTTCCGCTCATAGTATCACTAGTGAAGCTATGGAGGAGGCTTTATTTCCGTTAGCTTGGGCTAAGCGTTCGTCTGGCAGCGCGGGCGATGTTTGGGTTTGCAGGGCTGTCTTCGTTAGATCTTCAATTTTGTTAAGGTTTGGGTAGCATTTCTAGTATTCTTGGGTCATTTTGTGATCTACGTGGGTTTGTGCAGTTGTACCTTCAATTAGGCCATCACAAGCTTTGATGAGCGCTGAGTTTTTTGAAGAATAAAGGCTGCTAGGATACTGCCTCTGCTGCTGCCGCCAAGAGAAACTTTGAAAACCTACCTAACCTTATTACAACAAGCGCAATTTAATTTAGCCTAACCCAACAAAATATATTTTAGATACGTTAACAATAATTTAATAATAAACAAACACATTGAAATATATTTTTTTCGTTAGGTTCAGAGTGATTTTCGCGAAATTATTGCATACACAAATTTTCACTTGTCTTATATGGCAAGATGAGCGTTGCTATTTAAGCCAAAATCGCAAGTTTTACCTAATCGCCACAACATTTATATATATATATATATATATATATATATATATATATATATATATATATATATATATATATATATATATATATATATATATATATAATATAAATATATATATATATATATATATATATATATATATATATATATATATATATATATATATATATATATATATATATATATGTATATTGTGCCGATTAGGTAAAACTGAGTCAATTAGAAGAACTCATCTAAAATTAAGTCCTTTCTAAAATTTTCTCTTATACGTTTAAAGATATATTTTTTCATTTATGTTAATAAGAATTTATAATTTTGTATCAAGAGAAACTTTGAAAACCTACCTAACCTTATTACAACAAGCGCAATTTAATTTAGCCTAACCAACTAAATATATTTTAGATACGTTAACATTAATTTAATAATAAACAAACACAATGAAATATATTTTTTTCGTTATGTTCAGAATGATTTTGGCGAAATTATTGCATACACAAATTTTCACTTGTCTTATATGGCAAGGTGAGCGTTGCTATTTAAGGCAAAATCGCAAGTTTTACCTAATCGGCACGATATATATATATATATATATATATATATATATATATATATATATATATATATATATATATATATATATATATATATATATATATATATATATATATATATATATATATATTACCAAACTGCCACATTCGAGGATTCGACCCAAGACACATTGTCCGGCCTCAAGAGACCACACAATATATATGTCACCCTACCATCTGAGAAATCGACCCTGCAAACAATATGAGCCTAGCGAACTAGGTTTGTTTCATGTTGCGAGGACACTCGTGGCAGATGTATACTCAAGGATTAATTTCAGCCTCCTCCTATTTGAATACCCACCTCCACAAGCAGCCTATATAGCATACCTCTTCTTAAAACTATGTATGGATCCTGCCTCCACTACATCACTTCCCAAGCTATTCCACTTCCCGACCACTCTGTGAATGAAGAAATACTTCCTAACATCCCTGTGATTCATCTGAGTCTTCAATTTCCAACTGTGACCCCTTGTTGCTGTGTCTCATCTCTGGAATATCCAGTCTCTGTTAACCTTTTCAATTCCTCTCAGTATTTTATATGTCGTTATCATATCCCCCGTATCTCTCCTGTCCTCCAGTGTCATCAGGTCGATTTCCCTTAACGTCTCCTCGTAGGACATGTTCCTTAGCTCCGGGACTAGGCTTGTTGCAAACCTTTGCACTTTCTCTAGTTTCCTTTCGTGCTGTGCTAGGTATGAGTTCCAAACTGGTGCTGCATACTCCAATGTAGGCCTAATGTACACAGTGTACAGGGTCCTGAACGATTCTTTATTAAGATGTCGGAATGCTGGTCTTAGGTTTACTTTGCGCCTGTATGCTGCAGCAGTTATTTGGTTTATGTACGCCTTAGGAGATGAGCCCGGTGTTATACTCACCCCAAGATCCTTTTCCTTCAGTGAGGTTTGTAGTCTCTGGCTCCCTAGACTGTACTTCGTCTGCGCTCTTCTTTGCCCTTACACAATCTTCATGACTTTGCACTTTGTGGGGTTGAACTCCAGGAGCCAGTTACTGGACCAGGCCTGCAGCCCGTCTAGATCTCTTTGTAGTTCTGCCTGGTCCTCGTCCGATTGATTTCTTCTTATCAACTTCGTATCATCTGAAACAGTGACACTTATTAGTCTTTTCCTTCCATCATGTCGTTCATAAATACCAGAAACAGCACGGGTCCTAGGACTGACCCCTGTGGAACCCCGCTTGTCACAGGCGCCCACTCGGACACCTCGCCAAGTACCATATCTCGCTGTTGTCTTCCTGACAGGTATTCTCTAATCCATTGTAGTGCCTTCCCTGTTATCCCTGCCTGGTCCTCCAGCTTTTGCAAAAATCTCTTGTGTGGAACTGTGTCAAACGCCTTGTTACATTCCAAGAAAACGCAATCTACAAAGCCCTCTCTCTCTCTCTCTCTTGTCTTACTGCTGTCACCCTGTCATAGAACTCCAGCAGGTTTGTGACACGAGATTTTCCTTCCCTGAAACAGTGCTGGCTGTCGTTGATAAGCTCATTCCTTTCTAGGTGCTCCACCACTCTTCTCCTAATAATCTTCTCCATGACTTTGCATACTATACATGTCAATGACACTGGTCTGTAGTTTAATGCTTCATGTCTGTCTCCTTTATTAAAAATTGGGACTAAATTTGCTGTCTTCCATACCTCAAGTAGTCGCCATGTTTCGATAGATGTGTTGAAGGTTGTTGTTAGTATTACAATAGCGCCTCTGCGAGTGACATGCAGCCAGAATTAAGTGAGTGACATAAAGCCAGAATTAACTGAGTGACATGAAGCCAGAATTAACTGAGTGACATGCAGCCAGAGTTAATACAGTGACATGCAGCCAGAGTTAATACAGTGACATGCAGCCGGAGGGAAGAGTTGACAAACATATTGTATTACTTGAAAAATTTGAAATAGATTTTTATTTTTGCAGAGGCATTCTTAAGCAACTCGAAGATTATTTGACATTTTCAGATCCCGGGAAATATCTACTAAAAGTTGCTCTTCGTCACAGTTTTTTTAACATACACATTTGTATTTTTTCACCTTTTCTCTTAATATAATATTTACAATATTAAGATTTACAATAAAATATATAAGAAGAAATCGAAATAGAGAAGGAAAGATAAATTAATTAAAAGTTAAGAAAATAAATATGAATGTGTAACTCAAAATTACATTGACAGTTATATATTTAGGTTGTTGCTAAAAAAGGAATCTTTAAGAGTTTTTCAGATTTTTTCTATTTATCTTACATCAATTTTTTCTATATTTATTTTCTTATATTTATTTTCAGGACTAGTGTACACTAACGAGGACTAAATTCTTGGAAGAGTTGACATGCTCAGTATCGTTCAACGTTCAGGAAAAGTGTTAAAAAATTGACTGTGGTGGAGAAAAAAATTATTAGGTATAGGTGGGAAATTGACGATTATAAATGGCAAAACAGTGTGAACTTTTTACTTACGTTAAATCACGTTAAATAATTATTTGTTGGATGATGGAAGTTAGGTCTAAGATAGTAGTAAAAAATATTTGTAAAATAGTATAACGAACTTGGAATCGTGGGAATCCTTTCCATAACTGGGAAATGAATCATCTGATTGGTTTCAAATTTTCACCGTAGGGGGGCTAATTTTATTTAAATAAATTGATTCAAATGTCATAGTAGAGAATGTTTCTTCTGATCGACTTCAAACCTTAAATACAGGTTGTCTTAATTGCCTAGTTACCAATTTTTATTTTTTACCAATTTTATTATTTTGAAAATTAAAAAAAATGAAAACAAATATTTTTTTCCTTATACAATTGTAGAGACTTTAAAAGACTCAACAACAACAAATATATATTGCAAAAACATGTAGTGACTTTTAAGTTTAATGAAGATTTCAATTTTTTTGTAACCTCAACAACATTTTCGTTTACTCTCTCTCTCTCTCTCTCTCTCTCTCTCTCTCTCTCTCTCTCTCTCTCTCTCTCTCTCTCTCTCTCTCTCTCTCTCTCTCTCTCTCTCTCTCTCTCTCACAATTTTTTTTTATTTAATCAGCATCAAATTTTTACCGCTTGGCTGGTGTATCTTGGGCAAGATTCATGGGTCTACCTGCCGCCTGGATGCTCAATACACAGTGTTACATGCGTAATTCCAAAAAAAAATAACTTGTGGTAGGTGGAGACTGTCTCTTCTGACACTCGTGGATCTTATTTAGTAGAAGATTTATATATTTAATAAAGTGTATAGGTGCCATTTTGCTACTTTTATTCTCGAAAAGGTAGAGAATTATTTTAGGTTATTGCATTATTTTGCCTAGATACTGGTGAGGGACTCTTAATCTGGACTTATCTTTTCCTTGTTTTGATCGAATATGAATGCCTCCCATTCCACATTCCGGGTTTAGCATTTTCCTCTTATTAAAATATAACCATTGATAATGGCATCAATCTTTAATGGCTGATACATCGTATGAAATGACAAATGTTTCGTATTTTACGCTGTGTAGGCATAATTTTTTTTGGATTTAAACTTCCGTTGGACTTAACTTTTCCACACTGATTACGTGAAAACACAATATCTGTGAATGTCTTAATTTACCATTTTTATTCAGGATATTTAACTATTAGTTTCCAAATGATGATGGCTTGAATTCTTCTTCTGATTCCCTTCAGATATTCAACACTAATATTTAACTGCATTATCAGCGTGTTTTGTGGGACAGTGGACTGAAGTCAGGAAATACGCGAATACCTTTCTTTGAGGCACAGAGAACTAGGGTTTTGCAATACATGGATATCTTTCTCGGATATTGCAACAACAGAAATTCTTCTAGTTTATGCACATATTAGGTTGTACTCGTCATGAGCATATACACCATGAGGTATATATTTATCTGTGTATATATGGTGAGTATTTACTTTAATTACTATTTTAGGATTCAACGATAAAATGGTAATATGACCATAATTTTTAAAGGGGTGAACAGATAAGCCAGTGAAAGGCCTCGGTCAGTTGACCAAGAACTCCAGCTGCAGGTCATCATATGACTAAGACCCACTCAGGAAACACTTGTCCTGTTTCCTGACGAACCTTACCTAACCCAGGGATTCAAGTATTCTTGACAGGAGAAGAACAGGTTATATGTAGTCTAAATGACCATCTCTTAGTCGATAAGATTTAGAACTAATTAACCAGCCTAACCATCTACTCGTCACCAAGTGACGAAAAATACTGCATGAAAAAGTTGCATTTGGTAATGTCATTTAATCGTGTCTGTCCGGAGACTTTACATCAACAACTGGTTGAGTTAATACACATCTGATTTTACTACAACGAGAGCAGCACAACAGGAACAAAACGGCACAAATCGATGAATGGAACAATACACAAATAACCCATATATAGAGGAGAGAAAATCTTATGACGACGTTTCGGTCCGAAATGGACAATTCACAAGTCGCACTGACAGCATATAGGGGTAGTAAACTACTCCCCCTATTTTCTACTGCCACTTCTTCTGCAGCTACTTCCACTACCAGCATCACCACTACCACTACTTCTCTTCCGTCAGTGTAACTTTAAATGGTCCAAGTCGGACCATTTAAAAAAATCGTAACGCGTGTCTAAATCCTGTGTCGAACAGACGACGGTAATTTTGTTGTGCCTTTGCGAACTTGTCGTACCATAAAATTCACATGAAATTTATTTAGAAAAAAAAAATCGTTTTAGCACAAAAAGTGTAAACATAACGCTTGTGTAGCGTTTGAAAATTTTAATGACGTTACGACAGACTGATCTGAGGCTTGATATATAGCCCAGTTGGGGGCTATATCAGTCCCTTGTGTCGCCCAGCTGGATGTTATATCAGTCCCATGTTTAACCCAGTTGGGGGCTATATCAGTCCCTTGTGTCGCCCAGCTGGATTTTATATCAGTCCCATGTTTAACCCAGTTGGGGGCTATATCAGTCCCTTGTGTCGCCCAGTTGGATTTTATATCAGTCCTATGTTTAACCCAGTTGGGGGCTATATCAGTCCCTTGTGTCGCCCAGCTGGGGGTTATATCAGTCCCTTGGGTCACCCATCTTGGGGCTATATCAGTCCCTTGTGTCACCCAGCTAGGAGCTATATCAGTACCTTGTGTCTGATCAAACCATTTGGGGGGCTATATCAGTCCATTGTGTCACCCAGTTGGGGGCTATATCAGTGCCTTGTGTCATTCCGCTTGGCCATTGTCGGTCCATTGTTTCACCTGGGGTTTACCAGTGCAGTGTTTCACCTGGGGTTTATCAATGCAATATTTTGCCTGCGGGGTTATCAATGCAGTGTTTCAACTGGGATTTATCAATGCAGTGTTTCAACTGGGATTTATCAATGCAGTGTTTCGCCTGGGGTTTATCAATGCAACGTTTCACTTGGAGGTTTATCAACCAGCTGGAATGTTAACCAGCAAGCCGAGACAAACATTGTCCTCATTATTGTTTTCTAACCCTCCATATGTGTCTCACTGTATTTTTACAGTGAGACACATTGTACTATTTTCCCAGACATTATTTGCTTGTTGAATAAGACACGTGTGCAGCATTTGCGTATCTTTATTACTGATACGTTTCGGCTCCTCACTCGGTTTCTTCAGTCGAATACAGGTGAATGCAACACTGGAGATTGTAGAATGGTTATGAGGTGACCAGGTCCTCAGCCTGGGTTGAAAGCAGTCAGTCCCGAGGGTTGAGGGACTGATTTCCAATCCCGAGGGACTGATTACCTCATATCAACTACTATTACTGTCTTCATTGTTATATTCGCTTGCATTTGACGGAAAAAGCCTGAAGTGCAGGTGGAAATGTTTCGGCAATGAAGATACCCAATTTTTCACATGTGGCTTATTCGTTTATGAATGTGATCAATGCAAAACTTTATTGAAACTTGATCTGTATGACACCATCAATACACCGTGATCAACACTAAGATATAAAGAGCCATATAATGACTGTGAGGAAAATTATTTCTCCGGCTTAGGGACATGGATGCCCCCTGGGGATATAGACGCTACTGGGGACAGTGACGCCCCTGGAGCGTCACTGTCTTTCACCCTCACTTTTGATTAAGGGCACATAGGCCAAGAACGAGCAAAAGGGCGTCTCTGGCTTGCCATTAGCGGGGTGGGAAGAATCACATTTCTTGCAACATTGCAGCCTGTCTGAGCAGTTTTAAATTAGAACGAGATTACATGTAGATAGGACTTGGTTTTCAACACATTCCAATAGAGTAATGGACGTCAATACTTTCCCACACTCTGAAATGAGCGCTTGTCGTGATAAAGTGGCCGGGCGCTTGCCTGGTTACCCGACGCAGAAACATTCGTGGCCAGTGTCGTGTGCGGTGCGTGGTTCTGATGTCGTGCTTGGATACGTACTTACCAACGAGTGTAACAAGTACCATGGGAGCACATTAGTGTCGTTAACTAATAATAGCCATCAGGTGACAACAAACACACGCCGAAATGAGGCTTCCAGCGTCATCTCTTCGTTCTTGACATTGTGTGGGATTTTTTAATGAGATGAGTACGTATAATTTGAACCAATACAATCAGTAATACTCATCCTTTTGTGGTGACGGCTTCAATACCATTGCAGTCTCCCCCAAACATCAACCAGGGTTGTGTGGAAGATGATAGTTCATAGGGTTAGTATATGCCCTGTTGACATATTACATATATGTCAGACATATCACCTGTAGAATCGTGGGTTAATTAAGCCTACCTGGTTGTTGGCAATGGCCCGCATATAATGGCGTCTAAATGGCTTGTCTTGTCACACCGCCTATGTACGTTTCTGCTGCAACGGAACGGTTAAAATAACAGGTCGGATAAGACTCACCTGGGTGTATGGAACACAATGGAAGGTCATCCACATAACTTCCTAAAAAGTTTTCTATAATGACTTACAAAAGTCGTTTCTAACAAACATTAAACTAGAAAAAGATGAATTAATTTTTAATTATTCAATGTTCTTTTCTTAAACTTTATTTTTTTTTATTCAGTATTTTGTGATTCTGCTTAAAAGACCGATCCTAGCTGGAATAAAGAGAGAGACACAGACCCACAGTTAAGAGGGAGACACAGAGCCAGAGTCAAGAGGAAGACACAGCCAGGGTTCAGATGAAGACACAGAACCAGAGGAAAGAGGGAGACACAGAGCCAGAGTTAAGAGGGAGATACAGAGGTATGCGGAGACACATCCAGTATTAACAGCAAGACATTCAACGAGAGTTAAAAGGAAGACATGCAACCAGAGCTAACAAAAAAATATGTAGTAGTCTGAGTTAACAGAGGGACATGCTGCCCCCTGAGTTAAGAGAAACATGCAGCCCCCTGAGTTAAGAGAGGACAAACAACCCCCTGAGTTAAGAGAAACATGCAGCCCCCTGAGTTAAGAGAGGACAAACAGCCCCCTTAGTTAAAAGAAACATGCAGCCCCCTGAGTTAAGAGAGGACAAACAGCCCCCTTAGTTAAAAAAAACATGCAGCTCCCTGAGTTAAGAGAGGACAAACAGCCCCCTTAGTTAAAAAAAAAAACATGCAGAGACATACAGTAGTCATATTTAAAAGAGACATGCAACAGTCATATTTAACAGACACAGACAATAGTCATATTTAACAGAGACATGCAGCAGTCATATTAACAGAGGCATACATCAGTCATATTTAACAGACATAGGCAATAGTCATATTTAACAGAGACATACAGAAGTCATATTTAACAGAGACATACAGTAGTTATATTTAACAGAGACATACAGTAGTTATATTTAACAGAGACGTACAGTAGTCATATTTAAGACAGACATACATCAGTCATATTTAACAGAGACATGCAGCAGTCATATTAACAGAGACATGCAGCAGTCATATTAATAGAGACATGCAGCACTCATATTTAACAGAGACATACAACAGTGATATATAACAAAGACATACAACAGTCATATTTAACAAAGACATACAGCAGTCATATTTAACAGAGACATACAACAGTCATATTAAAAGAGACATACAGCAGTCATATTTAAGATAGAGAAACATACCAGCTGTATGAGAGACGTATTACAGTTGATAAAGAAGAACAACATAATTCCAGCGATCATCACACTCTTTTAATATAATCTTATACTGGACGTTTTTGTTCAAATAATCGATATTAATCTTGACTTTACGCATCACGTTCATCAAATGTTAGATACAACGTAGACAAAGAATGGAAAGATTTAATGATATGAATGATTTATAATGCAGCAAGTGCTGTTGAAAACAGTAAATTAATTGTATATAACAACTCTGAATAGTAGAACTCTGGTTTAAAAAAAAAATGGCCTAACATCAAGAAGCGCCTGTTCAGTGTAGGTAATTTAAACAACATTATAATTTCAACAACAGGGCACTTTTTTTTTTTTAAAATGGAGGAAATGAATGAAAGGCATTTATCAAAGAATATTTAATTGCAGGCAATATATTTTTGAAATCATGAAAGCAATCCTAAAGTGTTTTGTATTAAATTGTATATATTATTCTCATGGCAGCATAATCGTGCAACATAATTTATAATGATTTTCGTAGGTAAGTCAAACTGACAGGCTGTGTCCTGCAGCAATGGTTTATCCCAACATAGAAAGTGGAAATGGATAGGTGGGTAACAAAGAATGTAACTTGTAACCCACGAATGACTTAGTCTGTGCAGGTAAGCACAATTCTGCCAGAATCTGCCACCAGACCATGACATAACATCCTGGTGCTTGAGAAATGCCTGTCTCCCTGTCTCATCCCATAGGTAGAAGGTCCTACCAACATGTCACATTAGGGAAAAAAACATTATTATTATTATAATCAAAAGGAAGCGCTAAAAGGGAAACAAACAAATTCTCTTGATATGATAACCTTGGCTACCTCCTCCCCCCCCCTCACCCCACTCATGCAAAAAAATAACTGTGAGAAAATGAGGGGAAACTTCTAAACGTAACGTTTCAAAGATAATAGGGAAATGAATACAAGAGCAACTGTGCGACTGTAACAGCTCATTGCTTTCCCCCTTCCAGTCCTCATCCATGGCACTCAACCAGAGCCTCATCCATGGTACTCAACCAGAGCCTCATCCATGGCACTCAACCAGAGCTCTAGTTTTAACAAGAAAATCACCCAACCAGAGTGCTAAACAATACTACTGACGTGAGCGGCAGTGCACCTGGAGTGGTTACTCTGAAGCCAAAACGTGATTCTCACCGGGATGAGCAGAGAGTTTCATAAATGAAACAGCGTGATACAGAATATAAATACTTGAAGTATTAGCAGAGAATTTTTGCTCTGACCGCCGTACAAGATACATAAATGTTTGTCTAGCTGACTACGTCTCTTAAAATATGAGATCTGTCTGTATCACCTCGCGTTTTAGGAGAAATCACACAGATTATTAATGCTTGTTCTGTGTATTTCCCAGTCATAAGCCTTGCCATGAAAATGACATATCGCTACGTAAGCAACAAGCTGAAACCAATATAACACGAGTTTGGGATTCAACAAGGCCATGAAGCAGCATACATTCACTACTAACCTCACAGATGAAAACCCTTTGAATCCAACTGATCATTCTCGTACTTTTAACTTAGAAGTCTGTACTTCATTTATCCATTTATCAAATCATGCTTCAATGTTGTTTCGGCACTTTCCTTCAGTAAACACGAAACTGACTATTGTGTTGGTGACCACCAGGGTGCGCCCTCCCCTCTGTTGTGCTTTCTTATTAAGGATTTCAGTGAGGTGAAGTACAGTGAGAGCAACATATGGTTCCTGGACTATGACGCTCTAAATATCACCAGAGTCTTTCCCAGAAAACAAATAAAAGATCCTGGAGTGAATATATGACTAGCCATAAACCCTATCAAATATCAAGAGGTTTCTTCCATTCAGCAGACCATTGATCAAGATAATGTCACTTCTCTTTTCTTGGAATCAATGGTATTAGTAAAGCAAACTATTCCTTCTACTTCCCAACTAGTTGTCTATGCTTCCTGGTATTAATATAGTTTTATTGTGCTTCCAGCAGTCAGGAGTTCTAAAATAAAGGAGTTTTACACTTTCCTTGTGTGTACTCTAGAAAGTGTTCCAAACCTCTTCCTAGAGTACATACAATTTATGCATGCCTCACTTCATGTTAAACTTGGTGCATCGCTCCAGTTGCCTAGCCTGCCTGCCTAGCTTTCTCCAAGGCAGGAATGCAAATACTTCCGAACAACATATCCTGTTTAGTTTGGATGGACGGCCCCAAGTAGTGCACTCCCGCTAAACTAATATGGGTCATGCAACACCTGTTCAATAGAAGATAATCAGGTTTTGTCCAGGGCTCAGAGGTTACCTCCACTTAGATAAACATATGTTCACCAGCATGAAGGTATGTACCGTGAAAATCCCAGGTTCAGTAGTTTCACTGTTACGTTGGAAACTCCTCAAAACTCCCACATCAACACCATCACCAACGTTGGTCCCCCAAAAATATTCCAGATAGGAAACTCAAGTTTTCCATAGATTTTATAACATGATATGAGTGAACGTCAGTATGGAGATTTCTTTTCATAGTTCTCTTTTCTACAATTGGGACAAATCTTGACATACTTTCTCCACTGCAGTGTCTCTCCACCTTGCCTGTTAGCTGACTTCCACCGATGCATTTAGCTGACCGGTATATTCTGCACGGTAAGAACTGTGCAAATGCAAACGATTTGCATGAAAGCATAACGAATTCACCCACATGAAACAGTGATCCTAGTTTGTAATCACAAGTAAACAAGTGGCCACAGGCAGGCTTGGGGTGCCACTCTCAGGATTATGCAATAGAGCAAACTTTCTGGCAGTTATTGCCAAATACTACAGTATTCGAACAAATATTTTTTGCACCAGAACTGTAGTACACTGGAAAAACAAAACAAGTAATCGTTTATTCAAAGTTCATATAATTAAACACAATCTTGCTACTGTTTATTGATTAACTCTGGAGAAAGAGACAAGCGTACATTCTTCACTTGTCTGAATGTCTAGAGAATCTCGTCTATGTACCACAGCTTCATGCAAACAGAGACCAAGTAAAACTGACTAACTCGGGAAAAGAGAGACCAGACACTTCAGTTGACTTTCCCAGTGACACCGAAATTTCCAAGAAATACGAATCACTTTTCATAGATGCGACAGAGTTCCCAAGAGCTGATTTTCGTTTTTCATACAATAAACAAGGTTATGTGCTAATTAAAAAGACTGAGATAACTTGAAGCTCTCACTAGCACGTAAATAACAAGGATAATCATGGAAAACCTTTCTCTGTTTGCCCAAGCAACATCATCTATCGACTTAAGACACGTCTAGATACCTCGTTACTATATCAAAATGACTGGATCCTAAAAATTCCAAAAGACTTTAAGGGCAGAAATATATAGTAACCTACTGGGTTGGTGAAACAAACCTACCAAGAATTTTAAACATTCCACTTGCGCACAACATTCTCATAGTGGGAATCTACAATGCAATTAAACGCAGATGTTGCAAGTGTCAGAAATATGAACATTGCCAAGGAGCGGTGTGGTTTCCATGGTAGTACACACGAAACCAGAGACCGTCAAGGAAAACTCTCGAAGGTGAGCAAGTGAAATAGAAGTGAGCAAACTGGCGGTGGGTAAGTGTCAGGAAGTGCCCCTCTGGACGCACTCTCTAACAACAATAACAGTACTGATAGCATCGCCAGCAGATTTCTAGTACAGTCAGGCTAGAAACTTAAACAGTCAATGACAGCTGTCTAGCCGGGGATGGGATTAGTTAGCAGTTACCTACAGGTGAGTCTAATAACGCTGTCGTGGACATTAATGATGACCCTTAGTGGTATCCTGTGAGAAAATAAGGCGCTCGCTCTCTGCCATGCAAGACTGCAGCAGCAGCAGCAGCAGCAGAAGAGGAAGAAGACGAAAAAGAGAAAGAAGAGGAAAAGTCAGCCAGGGGCTGAGTCGGATGAACCAGATTGTGTGTAGACTCGCTGTAGTTGGTAGTCGTCACACCAGGTTGATGGTTCCGTCACAATTCCTGTTGGACATGGCCAGCCGGAGAGCTACTCTGGTAGGAAGTGAACTCTGTGATTGTTAAACTAAAGATACGGTGCAGCAGCTCGTGCAGGTAATTGTCAGCAAAAAATCCATTGACAAAAGCAGTGGGGTAATAACGAAACAAAATAAAAAAACCAAGACATAGGGACTGGGGGATAGTGGAGATGATGATAGTGACAGTGAAAATAACGGCAGTGTGAGGGTTGAAGATAGCAAATGTGGAGACGGTGAATAATTTGACCAATATAAACTCTCATAATGAAAGTGGTGCAGAAAGTGATGGGAATGGGACTTATCATTAGTGGTATTAATGATATGTCTAATATTGGTGATGAAGCGAAAATCATACAGGAAATGGGAATCCCTAGATAATTGAAGGGAGGCAGCTGGTGGAAATAACGGGAGACCTTGAAATATCCTGAGTAGCCAAAAATCAGTTGACGTTCTATTACATGGGATCTATGGGATAATAAGAAATAATGGAGAAATTCGAAAAGCAGACAAGTTGCACAATGGCTAATAATGCAATGCGAAGCTAGATAAATTTCTGTAGCTGAGAAATCCGAGAAAGGTATTCACAGCCCCAGTCCCCTGTACTTAAATGTACGCAGAAGGAATAGTGCAAAGTGCGGCATAAGTTTCTAATAGTTAAATATTTGCGATGAAGATTTAAAGCAAGGAAGAGGTACTAACAGGTTATCACATGGAAACCAATATCATTATTCATTCAATAAAAATGGCAAACTAGGACGTACACAGCCTAAAACCAATTCAGACCTTCAACTAAACAATATTAGTTTTGAAGTCAAGTTGAAGCCAAGTTGAAGCCAAGTTGAAGCCTAGTTGAAGCCAAGTTGAACTTAATGTACACCGGCATATTAAGTTTGAAGCCGATTAGAATTTTCATTATCATGTTTTCAGAGTTGAAGGGAGAGGCAGTAGGGTGAAGCACTCCAAATTAGCCCAATTAATACGGTATTTAAATTTTCCTAGTTTCTTTCATGAAAAAAGACAAATTGAGACCTACACAATCCAAAATCAATCCCAAACTTTTCTCTAATTAAGACTGACCAACGTTGAAGGTGTAACAACGTGCACTTGTAATTAAATAATTAACCAAATTGTAATGAACACTTGTCAATACTGAGTGCTGAAGAGGATCCCAGAAGGGGATCGAAATATACAGATCAATTAATCTCCTGAGTTTCTGTCTATATGTGGGATATTATTGTATGTAAATAATTAAGTAAATCTTATTGATACCGTGGGTACATAATATTAATTTTTTTAACAATGACCATGACTGCGCACAATGTTCCATAAATATCAAGGTGCATTAAATAGATTTGACTTGGGATGACCCAATAAAGTCCAGCACAATGACAGACTTCTGATCAAAAGAAACATTCTCCAGGTATTTAATAAAAGTCAATTTGATTAAAAAATTGGCACTTTAAAACTTTCACAATGAATCTGAGGAAAATACATCAGAACTTAAAAGTTTAAAATTAAATCACAAGATTCATTCACTTGTTGTTGCAGAGAATCCAACAAAATTTTCACCTACACAACCTCAATCCCCCCAAATAAATGTTCCACCCATTTCATTAAATGAATCGGTCATTAAATGTTTACTTTAGCCAAGGGAAAACGCTAAACCAGTAGGAACCATATAGCACCTATGTAATTGAGGCCCTCAGGTTGCAACCAAAGAAGGGAAGGATAAGTCCAGTTCCTTGGTGTCAGAGACACTCCGTTTTAACAATAACATCTGTATTACCTGCACCTGCAAGTAATCTTAGCTCATCTATCATATTTCTTAGACTCCTAACTATTAGTATAGTAAACCTTAAGTGAGCTAGTCACTCTCTGCCCACTACTGTCTCTCTTTGTTTGTTTATCAATTACTTTGCCTTTACTAGCAGCTTTATTTGGAATACAGTCTATTAAACATATCTCTGAGGTACCCTGGTAACATCTGTTATTTTCAACCTTTGTACTGCAGCTTGATTGTTTCACACACACAACCATACCTCTATAATCTATCAGTTTAAAGTTGTAGACAAATCAGCAATGACCCCCTCAATCGAGTTGGCTAATGCAATCACTCCAGCACCTGAGAGATGAACCCCATCCCTGCATACATATCACGTTTGCCATAAAATTTGTCCCAGTTATCAATGAATGGGATAGCAATTTACACCAATTGCCTTAGACAACCATTCATTGCCCAGTCCCCTTCTAGGCAAGATGCTTCATATGGTTGGGACCCCTCCCTTAGATCTAATTACATCTATGGTAGACTTGTACTTATCCAGCAGTTCTTGTCTCCTGCCCTTCCCGATACCATTTCCACAAGCACTAAGACAGATGATGGGGTTGTTCCCATTTTCTGACATAATATTATCCAACCTGTTGGCAATTTCATCAACACCAGTTTCTGGGAAGCACATTCTCTTTTCAACATTCCTTTATCTCTTTACAGAAAGCACGGTCCAAATATCTTACCTGTGAGTCACCAACAACCAGAATGTTCTTACCTTGATTAGCAGGGGAGTTAGTGGTTCCTTTAACCTCACTAACCACTGAAGTACACTCATCCTGGAGAACAGAGAATCAATTTGCTATCTTCAGATCTTCTCTATTAAGCTTCCTTATCTTGATACTTCTACCTTTAGTAGAGACCACATTCCACTTAAAGCGGTTGCCACTCTCCAACTCACTGTTGGTAACCTTTTCCTCCACACCGACTCCACCTTTCTCACACTCACTCACAAATCCATCTAGGCGAATTTTCCTCTTGGAGAAGTAGAACCTCCTTCAACACTTTAACCTGAGATTCCAAAACACTACAGCAAGCAATGGTGCTCTATAACGCTCCACACTAATCCCCCAGACAGCTAGGACTGGATGACCTTGCGTGACCACTTACCTCAGCGTACTGAAGTGACTGGTCATGAATAGTCTATATAAGTTGAAGCAGGGACATCTGCACTTGACACCTTCTTTACGAACCTCCTCTTAGTAACAGCTGACTATGGTTGAAAATTTGAACCCTACCGGATAAGGCGTCCCGAACTTATACATGCTGTAGGACCCTTTTGTGTTTAGCGCTTAATTAGATTATATGATTATGATGACACGAAGGACTTGCAGGAACGTAGTAGAAAAAATAAGAACACTGAACCTAACAATGTTCCTGCTCAAGCAGTAAGTCACACAGTATTTTAGGGTTCCCTCAAATTTTTTCGCGGTTTAGTCATATTTAAAATTCTCTACAATTCTCTAAGAAAAGACATTTGATTTTGTGTTTGTCTAAGAAACTCAAATTTAATATTTTTTTATCAAATTGGCAAATTTGTACATACAAAGCCCAATTCAATTAGAAATTATTACAATCAAGACAAACCAAAACTTAAATGGTAAAACACTTTCAAAAAGTAATTCTCTATGTTACTGCCTGCAAGCAATTTTTTTTAAATGGCAATTTAAAATTTACACAACTCAAATTGAAAAACGATCTTTCTTTTATTAACGCTCATCAACAATGAAACTATGAAGTCTGTTAGAACAGGAATTCTCCAGATTTGTTAATTTTCGCGCAGACAAACTAAACTTAATGGACACTAACTACCCTAGCTGTAAGATGTATCAGCAATTAAATACTGAAGTTAATCAAAAGACTTAGACTTAAATATCTTTAACGTGATTAAATGGGAATTAAAGTTTCACACACATTGTAAAATGTGCAACTACAAACAACTTGAAATAAGAGGCTCTGTTTTTGAAAGTTTGAATATGCTGTACATAGTATTTTGGGAGTTATAGGAGCTATTCCATGATGCTGGGGATTGGTTCTAGACTTTGATTATAGGGCATCTGAACATATCAAGGATTCCAAGACTCTTGGCCAACGTACTGCGCACCTGTGTTTAAAATTAGAAGTGGATCAGATTAAGCTTTTCCGAGTTATGAGCGAAACTTGAGCGAAAACTTGGAGAATAACAAATCTTTTTAAAGCTTTCTCTTGTGGGATATATATTTGTAGCAAAGTGAAGATGATCATTTTTAACATTGCATCCCTCAGAAAACAACATAATGGCCTCTATCACAAGGATGTGACCGAGAACCTTGACAATGTTTGTTACCAAGAAATTTTCAGACCTATTGACAAACCCCAACCTCATGTTACAGTCTAATGAAGTTGTGGAGAAAAATCTCCAAGAGAGGAGGGGGGTATCAGCCCTTTCTGCCCCTTCTGATCTTAGGGGCCCTGCCCTTAGAAAAGGGCCAGACGGCGTGTCTGGCTTCCTGGTCAACATTTTAATTAATAACAGATGAACGGACCCAAGAAGCCAGGAAGTCACGTGATGGCTGACCATAAATGACTCTTTGCCATAGCAGGAAAGTTAAAGAAAACTGCTGTTTCAATTTCTACACTTGACAAACCAATCATAAACTCTCAGTGATCTAAATATTTAAAGAACACAAACATTTGATTGGTAAATTGTTGCAGTATTTTGCAAGTGGTGAATTGAGCTTAGGTCAGCGATACTGAGCTGGACTGAGGAGCTGAGGGTCGGGGGCTCAGATTGAACTAACCAACCAGAGGGAACGGGGCTTACGGCGCGGTGATTTGACCTAACAGAGGGACCTTCGTCGTGAGTCTTCGATCTCCTATTCAATCTCCACTAACGTCGGGAAGCGGATAAGAACTCTGTTCCAGCGCGTTTAGTGATAAATAATCATAAAATCGCAGTATATTCAGAAGTGTGCGCAGCTTCTTAATACTGCTAAAAGACAAACGTAGAGAGACAATATCGAGTGTATCATCAACAAGACGGCGACTCATCAGCGACGTTCTACAAATCAAGACAGTGTTCTCCGGGTGTGAATTAAGAGTCCGATACAAATACCCAGGTAAGTCTGCTCAGACATAGATGTTAACCAGCTGCGCAGTTAGGAATACATTTTTTTGATCTAGGCAGATTTATCATTCACCCGGTGATATGCGGGCGATCAGCCCAAACACCGTGAGTAAAGTGCATTTCAGTCCATTGCATGACTGAAGAAATGAAATACGCTCCTCAGGGGCAATATATAATACTTACGTGTGTAATTATTCACCTGTACAGCCCAAGGGAATGAGACCATGAATCCTCTATAAAGAAGTCGGGGACGGCTGCGTAGTCGTGGATTCATCAATAAGCTAAGTAGCTTAATTACAGTCTATTAATCGTAGTAGTCCATTTCCCTAACAGAAGTTATAATCCCAAAACAATAAATACTTTTGTTATATATGTTAAGCAATCGCTTACTTCATAAACCTCTCCAATCTGTAAAGCCTGACCAATTTCAGTAACATATTAAGAAACACACTGCAACCAAACACTGCATATGATACAACATATGCACCTATTATCTTCCTCAACCATCCAGATACTCCTAACTATTCTCTGTATTAATTGATGATTTAAATGCTAGAAACAAAATGTTGTTAGACCAAATCACAAATACTCATGGAAGAAGATCATTCTCATTTTCAGAAGCATATTATTTTATTCAAATAAGTAGTAAGAATCAATTAAACTCATATCGATGAAGGAATTATTGATACGTGCATAGATTTTAATCTGTCGTGCAAAAGACATTGCCATGATATTGTTAACGATCTGATATCTAACCATTCACTTGTAAGAGCCACTACATGCAAGGCCAGTATCACCCTGTCTGGTGAAAGACTAAACCAGAAATGGGTAGCAGGTAATCAAGAGGATGGAGAAGATTATTGACCATGTGTTTAACTGTTACACATTTATGAACCTAAGAAAGAGAAAACAATTACAGTAATAATAATCATGTAAGTTCAATAACCTTTCAAAAAATCTAAGGGTTAGCACTATCGAAAACCTGGTAAAAATCAGCATACTGTACAGCATAAATATTATTAATACATTTATGGTATATAATATCAGAGATAGGATAAATGAGATAGACACTGTACCTGGTATTAGAATGTTAAGAAATGAATCAACAATGTCCCCATAAATGTTTTGAGGAAAATAGATCCAAATCCAAATGAATTGTGAAAACATGCAATCATATTAAATGTTTTAACCAGCATGAGCTGTACTTCTGAAGACAATAAGGAAATTTCACCCCTCCATTGAATTCATATTCATTTAAAATCACATATCTTAAAGCTTCAAGAAGCTCATCATTAGTAATCTTATCTTCAATCAAATGCAAATGCAACTGCTTAAAAACAAATTTATCATGTAAATGTTAGTAACAATATACCAAAATGACTGATGTAAACAAGATTAATATCATGCATGGATACGCATAAGAATTACCATCAGGGCTTCTACAGTACAGACCGAATTGTCTACCATCCAAATGACACTTAAGTCAGTTTTTGATATTGAGCTGAATTCCTTCATCATTACCAACCCTATGCAGGTCCATTGTGTCCGGTGGGGAAATGTCTTCACTGTCTTGCCGTACTGTGTGGGCTTCGCCTCCTTTCGAACGGCCATATCATGAATATGTCGTGCCTAATAGGTAAAACTGGTCAATTAGCAAGAACTCATTTAAAATTAAGTCCCTTCTAAAATTTTCTCTTATACGCTTAAAGATATATTTTTTTCATTAATGTTAATGTAAAAAAAATAATTTTGCACCAAAAGAATCTTAGAAAACTTACCTAACCTTATTATAAGAAGCGCAATTTAATTTAGCCTAATCCAAGTAAATATATTTTAGATACGTTTTCAATAATTTAATAATAAACAAATACAATGAAATATATATTTTTTTCGTTAGGTTCAGAATGATTTTTGCGAAATTATTGCATACACAAATTTTCGCTTGTCTTATATGGCAAGATGAGCGTTGCTATTTAAGCCAAAATCGCAAGTTTTACCTAATCGGCACGACAAATACAAAGTAAACAATGCCCCGTGCATTTGCTGTATACAGTGACTCGTAAGTAAGTAAGTTAAGTAAGTTTATTCAGGTATACACAAATACAGTTACATAGTTTATCATACATTGGAGCATATGTGTAGAGAACCTAGGATATCCCAAAAAAAGTCAGACAGAGTGACTTATTTCCATTGGGGTCCTCGTAAACTTCTTGCTACCCTTTGACTGGGAGTTCAGTGGTTCAGTGGAGCTGCAGCCTGCAGGTGGGTCACACGTTTCTTTGGTGAGGAGATAGAGGTCAGATGGCAGCTTCGGTGCTGGCCCCGCTGTAATCAATCGGTTTGTCTTGCATCGTTCTCCATTTTGGATTTGGATCCAAAATGGAGCCAGCAGTGCGCTGGCTCCATTTTGGTCCTGTTGCTGCCATTTACGTAGGTGTCCGTCACTCGCTTAACACGGTGGCCGTTGTTTTAGTACAAGAGTAATTGTTTTTAGTGGATTCATTGGTGGGCGGAAGAATACAAAGGTATGTAGTATGAAAAATATCCATAATTTTTCTATGCCATCTTTATATATGCAAGGTCGATTTGCAAATCGACCTTGATATAATACACAAATTCTCTCGTTCAGTAAGTAACGCAACTTCTACTGCCTTGAATGCCATACCAGATACTTCTCCCCCTCCTCACAAATAACATCATAAGAATTCTCCAGTCTGCTTTATTATCCCTTCATGAGGTATTTGATATATTAGTCAAAAACCTTTTATACTCCAGCCCACAACACCCATAAACAAGCTAAACGATTACAGTCAGTCAAGCAACCCAAATAACGGCAGGGTCTAGCTTCAATTATAATACCCTTCACTACAGAGTACGTGTAGTGAGGGGTAAAGATCTCACACACGCGAATAATTTGACGAAACTACAGCTTGTAGATAACACGCCTGTCAATGTACTCAGACACTCTCGTCTTAATATGTGCTCAGTAACAGACATCCTTCGCCACTCGATAGTATATTAACGAGCATTCACTGAATGCACACATGATATTTTTTAGGATCTCCAGCCTATTCTCAAAGTTGACACGTGTGTTCGTCCTGCGAGAAGACAACTTAAGTAAGCAAGTAATGATGGGAAATGAACATTTGACAGCATTGAATTTCCCACTTCCGTGCATTTGGCAAGAAAGAACTCCTGCCGTCCTCTCTCCTTCCCCGACCAATGTCCTAAGTGCTGGTGTTCGAACACCATGCTAAATATTACCGTTCATCCTTTAGAATTTTTAGAGACGTACTACAAATGAGCTAGATTATCTAATTATGCTAGGGATTACCCTACCTATTCCCGCTCGTGAGCCGAATACCTTAAGGAACGTGAAATCTTTCTCCTGGAAGTAAAGCAAACCATGGAACATCTTCAGAGATCTGGTCTTCTTCCCGGAATAATATACATTCGCATGACTTCCCAACTTTCGTGGAATACAAGCACTTCGCTTTCATCCTTTGTATGCAGTAGATTTGAACAGCTTTCACTTGAAATTTCTAATTATGTTACAGACTCCACACTCCACACAGGTGATAGAAAAGGAGGTTCATGTGGAGCTATCCATTGCTACACCAGACTCGCCTCCAGATTTTTAAGATGCTCTGATACTTTGCTGTCTCTCATTCGTTCTTAGGACATCCATCCCTTACACTAATTTTATTCCATGCAGAAATTTCTCCTGTATCTGTCTCCTCTCTTCATGATAAATGTTCTCTGTTCTCTACAGAACCTTTCGACAAATGTGTTACCATAAGTTCCTTGCTGTCCCCCTCATACAACCCATAACAATCCTCCCTATTCTACTAGGGAGGATACACATTGCTCTATAGATTCTAGATCCTCCATAGACTCTGATCATCGACCAGGTAATCTAGGACTACGCCAAAAGCTCGAAACCTTGCCCCAACCTTACTGTACATAGCAATTAATCGTCACATCCTTAAGCTTAATGTAAAAAAAAATCAACTATACCTACTTCTAATCCATCTACTTCTGCCTCTCTGCAGCCTATTAATCCTGTTTTGCAATCCACAAAACGTTAATTAATCTTTAGTGAACTTTTACCCGCTCTCACCAAAGCCTGATTTCCTCGTTTTCTGTTATTCCTACATTACTTTTACTGACTTGTTTTATAAAACAATTCATATATTAAAGTTTGATATGAGAGGATAACTGGGAAATTGATTTCTCCTGTGTGGATTTGACTACAGGAGATTAAACTTTACCAGGTTCCTGGCTTTCCTGTCGCTACAATCTTTTTCAACCATTCCATCCTTACCCTGATGTCTCCTACAATGAAAATGCCACTTCTAGTGCTCACTGATATCGTTTATTTAGATGAGAGGTACATAGACTGCTCGTCGCACCTTATCTTCAAGCCCCCAACAGTACCAAGTTTCATTCTTACCCGAGCCAATACTTCAAAGATTTTAATTGTTATTATTTCATTTAGAATGGGTCCCCATTGTAACTCTCGTGGTAATCTAGTAGTCTCTACCTTTATATATCCTAAATAGTAGGACTCCTACCGGTGAAGACCCTCGAACACACACACCCCTTCGTGTACTGATCTCTCACTTTGCTGAACGTCTTTTGACTGGGTATTGGTAAACGATCTTCATCAAAGCGAGCACTTTCCTCTTACCTTCATTCCTACTCTCGTCCTTATCGCCGCTCTGGGTAGTAGTCTGAACCTGCAAATTGGGTTCTCCTTATACGTTATATTTTTTTTTCTCCTTTCGTCACATATACCTTCCCCAGTGATGAGTTGTCACGTTTATTAGTTACATCTATTCTTCCAGCTGCTGAAATCACTATCCCGTGAACTTCAGTACACATTTTACAAATTACATGACTGGTGGTCACCAGTATGTGCTGGGATCCCCCAACTAAAACGTGTCGCATGAGGCCAGTATTATATAATCTATGTTGGGAAATACTTCTTTAGCCTTGGAGTCGTCAGGAAGTCGAACTACCTAGACAGCGAAAGGGTAGAGAGAGAATCCATTCATAGCTTTAAGAATAGGTATGATAGGGCCCATGAGAGAGATAAACTAGAAATGGCCAGGAAAGAGGCAGGGCCAGGAGCTTAGACTCAACTCCTTAACCACAATTAGGTGAGTATAAACAAGGAGACAATTACAGAGTCTAGGAGAGATCCCATGGGGGTGAGTCTGGAAGTGGAGATGAGTGCCTTCTGTGGCAGGCAGGCAGGCAGGCAGGCAGGCAGGCAGGCAGGCAGGCAGGCAGATAAGCAGGCAGGCAGGCAGACAAGCAGGTAGGCAGGCAGACAGGCAGATAAGCACGTAGGCAGGTAGGCAGGCAGGCAGATAAGCAGGTAGGCAGGCAGGCAGGCAAACAAACAGGCAGTCAGACAGACAAACAGGCAGGCAGACAAGCAGGTAGGAAGGCAGTCAGACAGACAAACAGGCAGGCAGACAAGCACGTAGGCAGGCAGGCAGGCAGGCAGGCAGATAAGCAGGTAGGCAGGCAGGCAGATAAGCAGATAGGCAGACAGGCAAACAAACAGGCAGTCAGACAGACAAACAGGCAGTCAGACAGACAAACAGGCAGTCAGACAGACAAACAGGCAGGCAGACAAGCAGGTAGGCAGGCAGACAAACAGGCAGGCAGTCAGGCAAACAGGGAGGCAGGCAGACAAACATGCAGGGAGGCAGGCAGACAAACAGGCAGGCAGGCAGGCGGCAGGCAGACAGACAAACAAGTAGGCAGGTAGGCCTCGGAAGAGGGCAGCACTTGTGGTAAAGGTGTTGAGTGGAGTGTTTCTGGGGGATTTACGGACGAGGACCCGGTCGTCAATTCCTTGAAAGTGGATCAGAAGTGATAGGATAATTCAACTGTGGCTGTGTAATTGTACATATTCTTGGACTTGTTTAGGTAAGCGGAGGTATGGTAGTTCAGAGGCGTATTTAACAGTTCCATCACACAGTCAGGTGTAAAGTTTCTTGCGGAGCACATCACTCCTATTGTTGGGAGAAGGGTTGAAGACCATGCTATCTCGTTCAAGTCCAGGAGCTTAGATATCAATATCTTTATCCTCAGAGGATTTTTGGGCTTTTGTAGTCTTACAGATGGTTGGCGGCTGTGGAGAAGTGATTTTAGAGACTGGAAGGATGGAGAGGTGCAGCGGACTGTGTGGTTGATGATGGGGCTGCTGGCTGTGTACGAGAAGTGCATTTAAGGCTTGAGAGACTTGTCAGCTGCTGGAGTAGAGTAAAACACATTTGCAACAGTTGGGTATATTTATTGTTGACGGAAACGTTTCGCCCACACAGTAGAATTCTTCAGTCAAAGATAGAGGCAGCAGTAATCTATGTTAGAAGACCTTCACACCTCACCTTCGGCAGTATTTTAGACTCCATTCTCATGCTTGAGCTTCACATTGTTCCAGACTATAGAGCTGAACACACCTCCAGACTGAGGGACTGACCACCTCAAAAAATATTTCTCCAAGGTTGAAGGACTGATTACATCATGTTTACATCGCTATCACGCCTGCTGTCTCTCTGTTTGACTGAGAAATATTTCAGTCAACAATAAATATATACAACTGTTGCACATATATCGTACTCTTCAATTTTTCAATAAGCTACTGGAGTAAGTTGAATAGCAGTAGTTGGTTCAGCAGCAGATGTCAGGAAGGCTGGAACATGGATGATGGTCAGCAGCAGATGTCAGGAAGGCCTGAACATGGATGATGGTCAGCAGCAGATGTCAGGAAGGCCGGAACATGGATGATGGTCAGCAGCAGATGTCAGGTAGGCCGGAACATGGATGATGGTCAGCAGCAGATGTCAGGAAGGCCGGAACATGGATGATGGTCAGCAGCAGATGTCAGGAAGGCCGGAACATGGATGATGGTCAGCAGCAGATGTCAGGAAGGCCGGAACATGGATGATGCTCAGCAGTAGGTGTCAGGAAGGCCGGAACATGGATGATGCTCAGCAGCAAATGGCAGGAAGGCCGGAACATGGATGATGGTCAGCAACAGATGTCAGGTAGGCCGGAACATGGATGATAGTATATCAGTGGAGGGAGCAGTGTCGAGAAACTGGAAATTTAGCATTTTGTTAATTGTAGTGTGGCAGAACCCAGTGTCAGCAGTGTTGATCAAGTAACATACAGTACACGATTAACAAACCACGGTACGGGTGGGGTTAGAACTCATGGCAAGTGTGTAGTGTTAATTCGATTTCTTGAGTCATAATGAAGGATTGTTGATGGTGTAACGTCAGGAAGAGAAGGTAACATAAGAACATAAGAAAGAAGGAACACTGCAACAGGCCTACTGGCCCATGCGAGGCAAGTCCAATTCTCCCACCAACTTAAGCCAATGCCTTAGTCAGATCATTCACATTCACTTAAGGGAGGAACACGGCATCTGACCTAGTAGCACAAGCTAGTCAGGTCCAACTCACACCTACCCACACCCACTCATGTATTTATCCGACCTATTTTTAAAACTACACAACGTCTTAGCTTCTATGACGATACTCGAGAGTTTGTTCCACTCATCCACAACTCTATTACCAAACCAGTGCTTTCCTATATCCTTCCTGAATTTAATTTTTTCCAGCTTAAAACCATTGCTGCGAGTCCTGTTTATGCTAGATATTTTCAGCACGCTATTTAAATCCCCTTTATTTATTCCTGTTTTCCATTTATACACCTCAATGATATCCCCCCTAATTCTACGCCTTTCTAGAGAGTGCAGATTCAGGGCCTCAGTCTATCCTCATAGGGAAGATTTCTGATACATGGGATCAACTTTATCATCCTCCTCTGTACGTTTTCCAGAGCATTTATATCCATTCTGTAATACGTTGACCAGAACTGTGCAGCATAATCTAAATGAGGCCTAACCAAAGATACATAGAGTTGAAGAACAACCTGAGGACTTCTATTATTTATACTTCTTGATATGAAGCCAAGGATTCTGTTAGCTTTATTGCGAACACTTATGCACTGTTGTCTTGGTTTCAGATTACTGATAACAAGAACTCCTAAATCCTTTTCACAATCAGTAATATTAAGGTCTACATTATTTAGTTTATATGTGGCATGGTTATTTTCCTGTCCAACATTCAGAACTTTGCATTTGTCTATATTAAACTGCATCTGCCACTTCTCCGACCACTGCATCAGTCCATTCAAATCATCCTGGTGTGCTCTAACGTATCTTAGTACCTATTATTATTATCTGGGGTCTGGCCATGTGGCAAAAGCAATGTATACTTTGATATGGACATATGAAAGATTATGTTTGCCAATACTTTCGCAAGTTTATAACAAATACAATTTAATTTAGCATAATCAAACTAAATATATTTTAGATAAGTTTACAATAATTTAATAATAATCAAACACAATGAAATCTATTTTTTTTGTTAGGTTCAGAATGATTTTTACGACATTATTGCATACACAAATTCAGGCTTGCATTATTCGGCAAGAAGAGCGTTGCTATTAAAGCCAATATATATATATATATATATATATATATATATATATATATATATATATATATATATATATATATATATATATATATATATATATATATATATATGTTGCCGATTAGGTAAAACTTGCGATTTTGGCTTAAATAGCAACGCTCACCTTGCCATATAAGACAAGTGAAAATTTGTGTATGCAATAATTTCGCCAAAATCATTCTGAACATAACGAAAAAATATATTTGATTGTGTTTGTTTATTATTATATTAATGTTAACGTATCTAAAATATATTTAGTTGGGTTAGGCTAAATTAATTTGCGCTTGTTGTAATAAGGTTAGGTAGGTTTTCAAAGTTTCTCTTGGTACAAAATTATAAATTCTTCCTTTAACATAAATGAAAAATATATATCTTTAAACGTATAAGAGAAAATTTTAGAAAGGACTTAATTTTAGATGAGTTCTTGCTAATTGACCAGTTTTACCTAATCGGCACGACATATATATATATATATATATATATATATATATATATATATATATATATATATATATATAATGTCGTGCCGATTAGGTAAAACTTCGATTTGGCTTAAATAGCAACGCTCTTCTTGCCATATAAGACAAGCGAAAATTTGTGTATGCAATAATATCGCAAAAATCATTCTGAACCTAACGAAAAAAATATATTTCATTGTGTTTGTTTATTATTAAATTAATGTTAAAGTATCTAAGATATATTTAGTTGATTTAGGCTAAATTAAATTGCGCTTGTTGTAATAAGGTTAGGTAGGTTTCAAAGTTTCTCTTGGTACACAATTATAAATTTTAACATTAACATAAATGAAAAAAATATATCTTTAAACGTATAAGAGAAAATTTTACGAAGGACTTAATTTTAAATGAGTTCTTGCTAATTGACCAGTTTTACCTAATCGGCACGACATATATATATATATATATATATATATATATATATATATATATATATATATATATATATATATATATATATGTCGTGCCGATTAGGTAAACTTGCTATTTTGGCTTAAATAGCAATGCTCACCTTGCCATATAGGACAAGTGAAAATTTGTGTATGCAATAATTTCGCCAAAATCATTCTGAACATAACGAAAAATATATTTCATTGTGTTTGTTTATTATTAAATTAATGTTAACGTATCTAAAATATATTTAGTTGGGTTAGGCTAAATTAAATTGCGCTTGTTGTAATAAGGTTAGGTAGGTTTCAAAATTTCTCTTGGTACAAAATTATAAATTCCTACATTAACATAAATGAAAAATATATCTTTAAACGTATAAGAAAATTTTAGAAAGGACTTAATTTTAGATGAGTTCTTGCTAATTGGCCAGTTTACTATCGGCACGACATATATATATATATATATATGTCGTGCCGATTAGTAAACTGGTCAATTAGCAAGAACTCATCTAAAGTTAAGTCCTTTCTAAAATATTCTCTTATACGTTTAAAGATATATTTTTTCATTTATGTTAATGTAAAAATTTATAATTTTGTACCAAGAGAAACTTTGAAACCTACCTAACCTTATTACAACATGCGCAATTTAATTAGCCTAACCCCACTAAATACATTTTGATACGTTAACATTATTTAATAATAAACAAACACAATGAAATATATTTTTCGTTATGTTCAGAATGATTTTTGCGAAATTATTGTATACACAAATTTTCACTTGTCTTATATGGCAAGGTGAGCGTTGCTATTTAAGCCAAAATCGCAAGTTTTACCTAATCGGCACGATATATATATATATATATATATATATATATATATATATATATATATATATATATATATATATATATATATATATATATATATATATATATATATATATATATATATATATATATAATATTATATATATAATAATATATATATATATATAATATAAAAATATATTATGTATATTACGTATAAAATTTTTGCCGATTAGGTAAAACTGGTCAATTAGCAAGAACTCATCTAAAATTAAGACCTTTCTAAAATTTTCTCTTATAAGTTTAAAGATATATTTTTTTCATTTATGTTAATGTAAGAATTTATAATTTTGTACAAAGAGAAACTTTGAAAACCTACCTAACCTTATCACAACAAGCGCAATTTATTTTAGCCTAACCCAACTAAATATATTTTAGATACGTTAACATTAATTTAATAATAAACAAACACAATGAAATATATTTTTTTCGTTATGTTCAGAATGATTTTGGCGAAATTATTGCATACACAAATTTTCACTTGTCTTATATGGCAAGGTGAGCGTAGCTATTTAAGCCAAAATCGCAAGTTTTACCTAATCGGCACGACATATATATATATATGTCGTGCCGATTAATTAAAACTGAACTGAACTGAACTCCTTTAAAATTAAGTCCTTTCTAAAAAAAAATTCTTATACGTTTAAAGATATATTTTTTTCATTTATGATAATGTAAACAAATATAATTTTGTAACAAGAGAAACTTTGAAAACCTACCTAACCTTATTACAACAAGCGCAATTTAATTTAGTCAACCCAACTAAATATATTTTAGATACGTTAACATTAATTTAATGATAAACAAACACAATGAAATATATTTTTCGTTATGTTCAGAATGATTTTGGCGAAATTGATGCATACACAAATTTTCACTTGTCTTATATGGCAGGTGAGCGTTGCTATTTAAGCCAAAATCGCAAGTTTTACCTAATCGGCACGACATATATATATTATATATATATATATATATATATATATATATATATATATATATATATATATATATATATATATATATATATATATATATATATATATATATATATATGTCGTGCCGATTAGGTAAAACTTGCGATTTTGGCTTAAATAGCAACGCTCACCTTGCCATATAAGACAAGTGAAAATTTGTGTATGTAATAATTTCGCAAAAATCATTCTGAACATAAAGAAAAAAATATATTTCATTGTGTTTGTTTATTATTAAATTAATGTTAACGTATCTAAAATATATTTAGTTGGGTTATGCTAAATTAAATTGCGCTTGTTGTAATAAGGTTAGGTAGGTTTTCAAAGTTTCTCTTGGTAAAAAGTTATAAATTCTTACATTAACATAAATGAAAAAAATATATATTTAAACGTATAAGAGAAAATTTTAAAAAGGACTTAATTTTAGATGAGTTCTTGCTAATTGACCAGTTTTACCTAATCGGCACGACTATATATATATATATATATATATATATATATATATATATATATATATATATATATATATATATAACAGACCGTCTGTAAGTAATCAAGATAATTTAACACGGGACGTGAGATACACGTTTGTCCCTTTCGAGCACCATCTATTGTATTCTCAAAGGAATAGGGTTCTGTTACAACAGAGTATCTCAAAGAGATGCACCTTGGGCTGAAGACCAGCTGCTACTGCTTGCTGTGAGGAGGGGCGACCTGACATGAAGTAGGTAACGTGTCATTCTCAGAGGAAAAATAAACACATAAGCAGTATAATGTGATCCTTTGTTGACAACGTTTCGCCCACACAGTGGGCTTTATCAAGTCACAAACAATTTTACCTGGGTGAAAGGTACGTGAGTATTTATAGGATGGAGTCAGGTGGAGAATGCTGGGTAGGTTGGACCTGAACCTGCATGTGATAATCTTCCGAGTAGGGTGATAGAATCTAAGACCTTGGGTAACTTTAAAAAGAGATTGGACAAGTATATGAGCAGACCTTCTGCAGTGTTCCTCCATTCTTATTATTCTTATGTGGGACAGCGATGAAGAAGTTTCTTGGCAAGGGGTTCAGCTATGTTAGAGAAGCCGTTGTTCTGGTTGAAGTTGTTGGATATACAGATAAGTGATGACTCCAGGATTCTACGGTATTGAGTGTTGTCTTCTCTGGCGATAAGTCTCTCGATTCTGTAGTTGATTAAATGGTTATGTGAGACTTCTACGGACCAGCTGTCTCTCAGCAAGATGACTAAAGACAAAATGCGTTAAGGAACACTAAACGTAAAGTACAACACATAAGAAGATGTAAACAAACTTTGCTTCCACCACGTATTCCAGTTCACTAAAATTATTTAAAGATAAAAAAATCGGTGTACTACTTCCATTCAGCTCTATGAGACAACTTTTGTGAGCATACATTCAAGACCTTCTGCCCTTATCTCATTCAAGGTAAATAGTCTTTCCCTTGGAAATGCCGTTGAGTATCTTGTATGTTGGGATCATGTCTGCCCTCGTTCTCTTTTTCTTTCAAGGATGTTAATTAAGGTCTGTTCCTTTAGAGTAGTGAGTCTTAACAAGACACGTTTCTAAGTTGAACGAGAGTAACTTCCAGGGAAAGTGTTGCAGCAGAGCTAAGTGGTGTAAGGGTTGCAGCAGAGCTAAGTGGTGTAAGTGTTGCAACAGAGCTAGGTGGTGTAAGTGTTGCAGCAGAGCTAGGTGGTGTAAGTGTTGCAGCAGAGCTAGGTGGTGTAAGTGTTGCAGCAGAGCTAGGTGGTGTTATAGAGAGTGCTGCAACAGAGCTAGGTTTTGTAAGTGTTGCAGCAGAACTAGGATATGCAAGAGTTGCAACAGAGCTAGGAGATGTAAGAGTGTTGCAACATATCTAGGAGATGCAAAAATGTGGTGCAACAGAGCTAGGAGATGTAAGAATGTGTTGCAGACAGACTAGGAATGCAAGAAGTGTGCAACAGAGCTAGGAGATGTAAGAATGTGTTGCAGAAGAGCTAGGAAAGGCAAGATAAAGTGTTGCAGCAGAGCTATGAGATGCAAGAGAGAGATGAGAAGAGATTGCAGAAGAGCTAGAAGAAGAGAGAGAGAAGAGAGAGAGAGAGAGAGAGAGAGAGAGAGAGAGAAGAAAGAGAGAGAGAGAGAGAGAGAGAGAGAAGAGAGAGAGAGAGAGAGAGAGAGAGAGAGAGAGAGAGAGAGAGAGAGAGAGAGAGAGAGAGAGAGAGAGAGAGTTGCACCAAAGCTAGGAGAAGCAGGAGAGTGTTGCAAAGGTGCTAGAAGATACAAGAGAGTGTGTGGAGTAGAGCTGGGAGATGGAAGATTGTTGCATGAGAGCTATTAGATGCAAGAGAGTGTTGCAACAGAGCTAGGAGATGGAAGAGAGAAAGTGTTGCAGAGCTATATAATGTAAAGCAGAGAATTGTAACAGAGCTATAAAGTTTAAGGCAGAGAGTTTTAGAAGAGCTATATAGTGCAAAGCGGAGAGCTGTAGCAGAGCTATATATTGTAAAGCAGACATATGTAACAGAGCTATATAATGTAAAGCAGAATATTTTAGCAAAGCTACGTAATGTTTGTCAAAGTGTTGTAACACAGTTACGTACTGTATGTAACTATGTATGTAGTTATAGGAGAGCCATATATTGTAAATCCGAAAGTTGTAGCAGATCTTTGTAGAGTAAATCTGAGAGGCGTAGAAGAGCTTTGTAGAGTAAAGCACTGAACTGTAGTAGAGTTTTGTAGAGTGAAGCAGAGAGTTGTAGCAGAAAAAGGTTATGCTAGAATGCTTTCTCTGAGAGAGTGGCATGAGCCGAAAATGCTACACATTTATTCAACGTTCATCACACAACAATTGACATGTATTCTCCACCAGTTAACTGAGACGACACATAATCCAGGAAGAGCAAGAGGATAACAAGGCAAATAAAGAGGTCAGATAAAAATAGGAAATTGTTCGAGAAAATGTTGAAGAATTTGTTTAGAGACAGTGAGTTCAGTGACGCAGGTATCGAAGACACAGATAAATGGTTCAGAGAACCGACAAGTTAATAAATTAGACACGTGTGCAACAGTTGGGTATCATTAGTGAGGAAACGTTTCGCCACACAGTGGCTTGATCAGTCCTATACAATTAAGAATATTGAAGTCACCAGTCAGGTGAGAGCCTGCTTCCCCAGCCAAGGTGACGTCACACCTGCTTGCATGTGCCTGGCAGGGAGGCAGACACTCACTTACTCTGGTTGAAACCACTCGTTGCACAGAGTTTCTCTTGTCTTATTATTTTACTACTAACTTAATATATTTACCTTGTAAATATTGCAAATACGTGGTGAAGGAATACATGGGTAAACAAACCTATCTCTTCTGTGTTTGCCTTGCCCTTGTCTTGCTCTGTTGATTGCTATGTATTAATGACTTTGTTTACAGCTAGGTGCTACAGTCCTTGAATGGCTACCTATGTTCGTAATAGTGAGAGTACGTATTCTGAATGTGCTGATTGAAATCTTTGAAACATTTATCCGTGGAATGACTTTCACAGCCTCGAGACACAAGTGAATATTCTGAAACACTGTTTGATCACAGAGACAAAAAGAGTTAATACTCAGAGCATCGATTATCTTGCGAGGACTGAACAACAGGTAATACTCAGCACATCGACGACTTTGTGAAGACTGAACAACAGGTAATACTCAGCACATCGACGACTTTGTGAAGACTGAGCAACAGGTAATACTCAGCTCATCGACGACTTTGTGAAGACTGAACAACAGGTAATACTCAGCTCATCGACGACTTTGTGAAGACAGAACAACAGGTAATACTCAGCTCATCGACGACTTTGTGAAGACTGAACAACAGGTAATACTCAGCTCATCGACGACTTTGTGAAGACTGAGCAACAGGTAATACTCAGCTCATCGACGACTTTGTGAAGACTGAACAACAGGTAATACTCAGCACATCGACGACTTTGTGAAGACTGAGCAACAGGTAATACTCAGCTCATCGACGACTTTGTGAAGACTGAACAACAGGTAATACTCAGCACATCGACGACTTTGTGAAGACTGAACAACAGGTAATACTCAGCACATCGACGACTTTGTGAAGACTGAGCAACAGGTAATACTCAGCTCATCGACGACTTTGTGAAGACTGAGCAACAGGTAATACTCAGCTCATCGACGACTTTGTGAAGACTGAACAACAGGTAATACTCAGCACATCGACGACTTTGTGAAGACTGAGCAACAGGTAATACTCAGCTCATCGACGACTTTGTGAAGACTGAACAACAGGTAATACTCAGCTCATCGACGACTTTGTGAAGACTGAACAACAGGTAATACTCAGCTCATCGACGACTTTGTGAAGACTGAACAACAGGTAATACTCAGCTCATCGACGACTTTGTGAAGACTGAGCAACAGGTAATACTCAGCTCATCGACGACTTTGTGAAGACTGAACAACAGGTAATACTCAGCTCATCGACGACTTTGTGAAGACTGAGCAACAGGTAATACTCAGCTCATCGACGACTTTGTGAAGACTGAACAACAGGTAATACTCAGCACATCGACGACTTTGTGAAGACTGAACAACAGGTAATACTCAGCTCATCGACGACTTTGTGAAGACTGAACAACAGGTAATACTCAGCACATCGACGACTTTGTGAAGACTGAGCAACAGGTAATACTCAGCTCATCGACGACTTTGTGAAGACTGAACAACAGGTAATACTCAGCACATCGACGACTTTGTGAAGACTGAACAACAGGTAATACTCAGCACATCGACGACTTTGTGAAGACTGAGCAACAGGTAATACTCAGCTCATCGACGACTTTGTGAAGACTGAGCAACAGGTAATACTCAGCTCATCGACGACTTTGTGAAGACTGAACAACAGGTAATACTCAGCTCATCGACGACTTTGCGAAGACTGAGCAACAGGTAATACTCAGCTCATCGACGACTTTGTGAAGACTGAACAACAGGTAATACTCAGCTCATCGACGACTTTGTGAAGACTGAGCAACAGGTAATACTCAGCTCATCGACGACTTTGTGAAGACTGAGCAACAGGTAATACTCAGCTCATCGACGACTTTGTGAAGACTGAGCAACAGGTAATACTCAGCTTATCAACAACCTTCGGCGCAGAGAAAAGTATTGCTTTAACTCTGGTATGCATCCTCCACACTGGACCCTTTTAACTATCCACTTTGCCTCTCTCCTCATATACTATCATAATATTTTACCTACTTCTCTCATAACTCATCCTTCTCCCCTCTCCCCTCACCCATTCCACTCATAACTCATCCTTCTCCCCTCACCCATTCCACTCATAGCTTACAGTTTCCCCTCTCAACTGTTTACGTCCATGACTTCCTCGTCAACTTATTTCCGCTATGTTGTCCATTTACTAATTCCAACACAAGCTCATCTACAGCATAGCCCTTTCTCCAGCACAACTCCGTCTTTAATACAGCATTTTCTCCAACATAGATCAATTTCCAAAGCAGTTAAATCCCCAAAGAAGTTCCATCTCCAGCAAAAATAAACCACCTTAATTGCTTTATTGTTCCTCCTTCTTCATAGCTTAATTTCCAGCAAAGCTTTATCAAAAACACAACCCAGTATTCAACTCATCTCCATCTACGGGAAGTTCCGTCTTCAGCACTGACACATCTCCAACACAGTTCCCTCTATGACACTGCTACTTCTTCAACACATACAATTTTAATTTCCTTCACAGATGCATTTCCAAAACAAGGAAAGCTGTTGGAAGACATCTCCAACAGAGCTACATCTCTAATACAGCTATATCTCCTGGACATCTCTAATACAGCTATATCTCCTGGACATCTCTAATACAGCTATATCTCCTGGACATCTCTAATACAGCTATATCTCCTGGACATCTCTAATACAGCTATATCTCCTGGACATCTCTAATACAGCTATATCTCCTGGACATCTCTAATACAGCTATATCTCCTGGACATCTCTAATACAGCTATATCTCCTGGACATCTCTAATACAGCTATATCTCCTGGACATCTCTAATACAGCTATATATCTTGGACATCTCTAATACAGCTATATCTCCTGGACATCTCTAATACAGCTATATCTCCTGGACATCTCTAATACAGCTATATCTCCTGGACATCTCTAATACAGCTATATCTCCTGGACATCTCTAATACAGCTATATCTCCTGGACATCTCTAATACAGCTATATCTCCTGGACATCTCTAATACAGCTATATCTCCTGGACATCTCTAATACAGCTATATCTCCTGGACATCTCTAATACAGCTATATCTCCTGGACATCTCTAATACAGCTATATCTCCTGGACATCTCTAATACAGCTATATCTCCTGGACATCTCTAATACAGCTATATCTCCTGGACATCTCTAATACAGCTATATCTCCTGGACATCTCTAATACAGCTATATCTCCTGGACATCTCTAATACAGCTATATCTCCTGGACATCTCTAATACAGCTATATCTCCTGGACATCTCTAATACAGCTATATCTCCTGGACATCTCTAATACAGCTATATCTCCTGGACATCTCTAATACAGCTATATCTCCTGGACATCTCTAATACAGCTATATCTCCTGGACATCTCTAATACAGCTATATCTCCTGGACATCTCTAATACAGCTATATCTCCTGGACATCTCTAATACAGCTATATCTCCTGGACGTCTCTAATACAGCTATATCTCCTGGACATCTCTAATACAGCTATATCTCCTGGACATCTCTAATACACCTATATCTCCTGGACCTATCTAATACAGCTATATCTCCTGGACATCTCTAATACAGCTATATCTCGTGGACATCTCTAATACAGCTATATCTCCTGGACATCTCTAATACAGCTATATCTCCTGGACATCTCTAATGCAGCTATATCTCCTGGACATCTCTAATACAGCTATATCTCCTGGACCTCTCTAATACAGCTATATCTCCTGGACATCTCCTCTAATACAGCTATATTTCCTGGACATCTCTAATACAGCTATATCTCCTGGACATCTCTAATACAGCTATATCTTCTGGACATCTCTAATACAGCTATATCTCCTGGACATCTCTAATACAGCTATATCTCCTGGACATCTCTAATACAGCTATATCTCCTGGACATCTCTAGCTATATCTAAAGATCTAGGAATACCGCTGCCGATCCACAAGTATTTTCTTCATGCCTCCTGGTTGATGGCCAATACATTTTTGTCTCACCATTTCCATTACGACCGATAGCACACCTCTAATACATCTTCAACTTTCTCCCATTTCTTGTCCCCAACACGGATCAATCCCCACTAATTTTTTTCTCTCCTGCTGTCTCTTCGGTGATAAATTAGACACATGTGCAACACTTAGGTATCTTTATTGAGGAAACGTTTTGCAACACAGTGGCTTCATCAGTCCTATACAAAGAAAAATCGTTAAGATCAGAAAGAGTTTGAGGTAATCAGTCCCTCAAGATTGATGGACTGATTACATCGACTACAGGCTGTTTGACTGGACTGATTACATAGACTCCAGACTGAGGGACTTATTATCTCAAACTACTGATCTTCACCATTTTTATTTGTATAGGACTGATGAAGCCAATGTGTGGCGAAACGTTTCCTCAATAAAGATACCCAACTGTTGCACACGTGTCTAATTTACCAACCTGCGTCACTGAACTCACCGTCTCTAAACCAATTCTTCAAAATTTTCTAGAACAGTTTCCTATTTTTAACTGACCTCATTATTTGCCTGGTTATCCTCTTGCTCTTCCTGGATTATGTGTCGCCTCATATTACAGATGTCTCCCGCCTCTCATTACCTGTGTATCCCTGAAAACTTGATATCCATTTTATCTTCAATTTCTTCTTGTCAACGCATCTTCAACCCTGTCTCTGTCCATTTCGCTTCCACCGACACCCTCACGGATGCTGTCATGAGCTACAACATTGCAGCATCTCCACTTCCTGCTACATTGGCAACGAAAATAGTGGAGACGAAACATCTCTCTCTCTCTCTTGATTCACTGGCATGACAGAGGTGAAGCAACAGTGTCTCACTTCTTGCTATGGTAACGAGCCACTTTCAACTCCGATATATTTCCCTTTCATTATAAACGGATGTAAACATAGTCTCATTATTGGTCAACGTTTTACTCAACTGTACCGAAGCTTCTTACACTTCTACGAAACATAATGAAGGTCACACTTGAGGAAAAAATTGAAATACCACTGAAACGTAAGAGAAATATTCTCCTGTCAAGGATTCTTGTGCTTCCTATTTTGTCCTAAGTTAGCCCCTAATTAAAACAAAATTAGGAGCTGCGATTACTATCCAGAAGTAACAACTTTTACATCTGAATTACTATCGTTATCACTATCAGTAGTTCATACCTTCTTTACAGAGGGCATTCTTCTTCTGACTACTATCACCACTGTAGAGAGAACTGGTTTTTCTAACTGCTGCTGCAACTGTAGTGTCGTATCTCCCTCCGTCGCCAGCACTGTAGAAGTCGTTCTTTTCCCCTCACTATCACCAACACTGAACATGTCGTGTTCTTCCCCTCACTACCACCAACACATTACAGGTCGTGCTCTTCCTCTCACTACCACCAACACTGTACAGGTCGTGCTCTTCCTCTCACTACCACAACTCTATACAGGTTGTGCTCTTCCCCTCACTACCACCAACACTGTACAGGACGTGCTCTTCACCTCACTACCACCAACACTGTAAAGGTCGTGCTCTTCCCCTCACTACCAACAACACTGTACAGGAGGTGCTCTTCACCTCACTACCACCAACACTGTACAGGTCGTGCTCTTCACCTCACTACCACCAACACTGTACAGGACGTGCTCTTCACCTCACTACCACCAACACTGTACAGGTCGTGCTCTTCCCCTCAATACCACCAACACTGTACAGGTCGTGCTCTTCCCCTCACTACCACCAACACTGTACAGGACGTGCTCTTCACCTCACTACCACCAACACTGTACAGGTCGTGCTCTTTTCCCCTCACTACCACTAACACTATACAGGTCGTGCTCTTCACCTCACTACCATCAACACTGTACAGGACGTGCTCTTCACCTCACTACCACCAACACTGTACAGGTCGTGCTCTTTTCCCCTCACTACCACTAACATTGTACAGGTCGTGCTCTTCACCTCACTACCACCAACACTGTACAGGTCGTGCTCTTCACCTCACTACCATCAACACTGTGCAGGTCGTGCTCTTCCCCTCAATACCACCAACAATGTACAGGTCGTGCTCTTCCCTCACTACCACCAACACTGTACAAGTCGTGCTCTTCCTCTCAATACCACCAACACTGTACAGGTCGTGCTCTTCCCCTCAATACCACCAACGCTGTACAGGTCGTGCTCTTCCCCTCAATACCACCAACACTGTACAGGTCGTGCTCTTCCCCTCACTACCACCAACACTGTATAGGACGTTCTCTTCCCATCACTACCACCAACACTGTACAGGTCGTGCTCTTCTCCTCAATACCACTAACACTGTACAGGTTGTGCTCTTCCCCTCACTACCACCAACACTGTACAGGACGTGCTCTTCCCCTCACTACCACGAACACTGTACAGGTCGTGCTCTTCCCTTGACTACCACCAACACTGTACAGGTCGTGCTCTTTCTCTCACTACCACCAACACTGTACAGGTCGTGCTCTTCACCTCACTACCACCAACACTGTACAGGTCGTGCTCTTCCCCTCACTACCACCAACACTGTACATGTCGTGCTCTTCCCCTCACTACTACCAACACTGTACAGGTCGTGCTCTTCCCTTCACTACCACCAACACTGTACAGGTCGTGCTCTTCCCCTCACTAATACCAACACTGTACAGGTCGTGCTCTCCCCCTCACTACCACGAACACTGTACAGGTCGTGTTCTTCCCCTCACTACCACCAACACTGTACAGGTCGTGCTCTTCACTTCACTACCACCAACGCTGTACAGGACGTGCTCTTCACCTCACTACCACCAACAGTGTACAGGTCGTGCTCTTCACCTCACTACCACCATCACTGTACAGGACGTGCTCTTCCCCTGACTACCACCAACACTGTACAAGTCGTGCTCTTCACCTCACTACCACCAACACTGTACAAGTCGTGCTCTTCACCTCACTACCACCATCACTGTACAGGTCGTGCTCTTCCCCTGACTACCACCAACACTGTACAAGTCGTGCTCTTCACCTCACTACCACCAACACTGTACAGGTCGTGCTCTTCACCTCACTACCACCAACACTGTACAGGACGTGCTCTTCACCTCACTACCACCAACACTGTACAGGTCGTGCTCTTCACCTCACTACCACCAACACTGTACAGGACGTGCTCTTCACCTCACTACCACCAACACTGTACAGGACGTGCTCTTCACCTCACTACCACCAACACTGTACAGGACGTGCTCTTCACTTCACTACTACCAACACTGTACAGGTCGTGCTCTTCCCTTCACTACCACCATCACTGTACAGGTCGTGCTCTTCCCCTGACTACCACCAACACTGTACAAGTCGTGCTCTTCACCTCACTACAACCAACACTGTACAAGTCGTGCTCTTCACCTCACTACCACCATCACTGTACAGGTCGTGCTCTTCACCTCACTACCACCATCCCTGTACAGGTCGTGCTCTTCACCTCACTACCACCAACACTGTACAGGTCGTGCTCTTTTCCCCTCACTACCACTAACACTGTACAGGTCGTGCTCTTCACCTCACTACCACCAACACTGTACAGGTCGTGCTCTTCACCTCACTACCACCAACACTGTACAAGTCGTGCTCTTCCCCTCACTACCACCAACACTGTACAGGTCGTGCTCTTCACCTCACTACCACCAACACTGTATAGGTCGTGCTCTTCACCTCACTACCACCAACACTGTACAGGTCGTGCTCTTCACCTCACTACCACCAACACTGTACAGGTCGTGCTCTTCACCTCACTACCACCAACACTGTACAGGTCGTGCTCTTCCCCTCACTATCACCAACACTACATGTAATAATCTTAGTCCATTCTCCTAATCAGAGTCAGTATTTCACTGTGACTAAGACACTCCATTGGGTGACTATTCACAAATTTCAACAGTGCTTATATGACTGTGTACTATACAGTGATTATAAGACCTTACTCAGTCTGCTGATCAGTGTGGGTATCTTTTACCCAGTCTGCTGACTTCAGTTTCTCTCAAGCTTATGCTGGCCTCATTGGTCACTTACCGCGTACTGAGAGTCGTATGACATGACAGAAGTGTCATGGAACGTAAGGGTGTAGTGTATATCGTTTCTTTGTGATATTGTGTAATGTGACGTACGTGCGTGCTTGATACGGTGTAACTGACACAAGGAGTAGGATCATGACAGGTTATTGTATTTGATATTGTGTCGTGTGACACGAGGAATATGGTCATGGCAATTTACTGTGTATTTGATCAGCAGACTGAGTAAGGTCCGCAGGTAACAACCAGCGAGGAACTGAGGTCAGCAGACTGATTGAGATCCGTAAAAGAAGCCAACGAGGAACTAACTTCAGCAGACTGAGTGAGGTCCGCAACAGAAGCTAACGAGAAACTGGCTTTAGCAGACTGGTTAACAGAAGTCAGCGAGGAACTAAATCCAGCCAGCCAGCAGGAAACTAAGTCCAGCTGGTGTCGTGAGGTGTAATCAGTGAAGTCGTGGTGAACACTCTGAGGCTGGTTCATCAGCCTTAGAGTGTGATGACGTCACACTGGGTACTGCAGCGGGTAACAACCGATTAGCAGCACTTCAAGTGGTCAGCCAACCACCTCTCCTTTTATCCCAGTCAGGGAACGCAACAAAGACTGTGTACAGTAAGTACTATGATTATATGACTGTGTACTGTACAGTGATTATATGACTGTGTAATATATAGTGACTATATGACTGTGTACTGTACAGTGATTATATAAGAAATTATGTGGGTGAATTTTTACAAGTACAATCTTGAATCTACCTTTCACCCACATAACTGGGGAGAACTCGGGCATATCTAAAACAGATGATATTTTCTGATATTGATATACCTCGGAGACATGTGGGACTTGAGAGATAATGGGTTGCAACAATGTCCCTCCTGCAATACCCACAGTTTCAACTCTCCAACTCACTTTGGGACCGTAGATTAGGAACACATGGTTCAAGAATATTTTATTATGAAAATGTAAGCCAGTAACACTGGCAAATTAGGTTGTGAACTGTATAACAAATATAAAATAAACTATGTGACTTGACATGAGTATATTTGTTATTACTGCAAATTTCATATTTAAAAAAAATAACACACTAATAATAAACATTAGTTGCACTAACCCATTTATTCCGTGAATGATATATCCTAACGCCTCCCAAAAGGACAGCAACTAATATTGGCCAATAACTAGCTTCGACCTAGCAACTGGGCTAAGCCCTGGTACTATTCCTCTCACTCACAGCCTTTCCTCTGCCCAGCTTATTCTTCCCCTATCCCCACTTCCCCGGTCACCCCACAAGGGTCTTACCTATACTCTCTTGAGCTACCTTTCCTGTCGTGTGAAGTTTAATACACACTGGGAGGCGAACATAAATTACTGCAGTGTTTGCGGTGATTCAATTCCTCATCCCAGTAACATCCCGTCTAGTTTCCATCCTTATCAGCCTTATTTTTATATTTGCACTATATATCTGGACACTTCCAGATGCGCTTTCACTTTTATCCATTTAATCAATAATATTTCTATTGCCTCCGATGATCCGTGATTAATTACACAATTCATTAGTACAATATGCACATTACACTATATTCCAAAGTTTTCCCCCAAACGTTTTTCTTATACATGCGGGTTTATTTAAATTTAGTAATATTTCTAGGTTTGTAATACGTTTTCTTTATCAGAATATTAATTCATTTTAAATTACAGTGCTTAATTAACTGATTATAATATATAAGGAAAAATTAGAGAAAATATAGGTTGTCATGTGACTTAAGGGAGGAGCGAGCCTTTTTTGAGTGATTAGGAAAGGAAGATTGAAAAATTATGGAAAAAAAAAATGTTACCAAAAAATAGTGCATCATTCTGATACCATACTGGTGTAATCAGCTTATTTCTATCATATTTCTAAGTATGTTTTTCCTTAAATGTAATTTTTTTGTTCTTGCTGTCATAAAAAAAATACATGTTGGCAATTAGTGTTTTTTTTCTCTCTCCAAAAATTACGATTTTTATGATTGTTTCATTCAAAATACACTACATAGCAACATCTCTGATGCCTCCATTCAGGTGCAGGGACTCATGACAGCTCAGTCGCCTCTTGGGTCTCAATAAGTGTTGATGTGTGCAACACGCTGATATTTGGCGCGCCCTAACCATAGAGTTTTACCGGAAAAAATATATAAATAACTCAGAAATAAGTTATTGACATTGTGTTCCATTTTTTGCGAAAAGTATTAATAAGATTGTCATGATTTTTACACACATTATTGAGTAATGATGGCTCTACAAACACGCTGGCAGGATTTCGCATATTTTTTACAACTTTGTTTTTATTGATTTTTTTCTCCCCTCCCAAAAAGAAAAATCATTAAATTCAACATTTTTTATTATGGAATCTACTGACATTTTCGCTACAAAAACTGGGTTAACAATTATATAGCCTTTATCTTTTATCTGATGTTAACTAGAGCATTGTATATTTTCCCAATTTTGTAGAAAAAGGAAAGTTTCATGACCTATAAAATTTGACACAATTTATTTTTTCTATCTAACTTTAAAGGCAAAAAAGTCACAACAAACACAGTGTATAAGTTTTTAAATGCTGTATAAATAACTGTGAAAATCTCATTGAAATTTGACCAAAATAAAAAAGTGTTATTTCGTTCACTCCTGGAGTTCATTACCTTTGTAACTAGTTCAGCTATCATAACTTTGGGGTCCAGTCCCCGGACCAATTATGTACATTTGTAATCTTTTGACTACCGCCCACAGGATGGGTATGGGGTGCAAAATAAAGATATTAATCTAACTCCTAATTTGGAACAAAATAATCATAAAATAAAGCTGTGAAATTTAGGTGCCAAGCCAAGCTTCAAGAATCGTTGAATCAAGTGAACCAGCCATTTTTCCACCTAATAGACGATGTTGATGTAGTCGAAGACCAATACAGAAAAAAATAGTCTTGCTGCCTGGAATGAAGAAGAAAACTTCAATCAAGATGTAATCCCTAAGGGAGCTTGAAAATTTGGGTAGCAGTACCCAAACACAATAATTTTAAAGAATTGTATAATTATGCTCTAACATGCCTTATCGGGCCACCAAGTAACGCAATACTTAAACGATTTTTTTCTAATGTAACATCTATCAAAACTAAACACAGAAATAGGATGCAAATTAAACTGTTGGATTCAATTGTAAGATTAATTAATTTAAGATCTTTATTATGTACCCCATACCCATCATGTGGGCGGTAGTCAAAAGATTACAGAGGTACATAATGGGTCCAGGGACTGGGCCCCAAAGTTTTGATAGCTGAGCAATTTACAAAGGTAATGAACTCACAAGTTACAAAGGTAATGAATCATGTAAGTAAATTTAATTACTTACATTTATACATGGTTACAATCATGAACAAATTATAAAGTAATGAGCAATTCACTAGTCCACACCCGGTCACAACTGTAATGAGTTATTGGTGCAAATATTAATTGTAGAGTCTCTCTCTCTCTCTCTCTCTCTCTCTCTCTCTATCACACACACACACTTAGGAAGTATTTCTTCAGTCACAGAGTGGTTGGGAAGTGGAATAGTTTGGGAAGCGATGTAGTGGAGGCAGGTTCCATACATAGCTTTAAGAAGAGGTATGATAAAGCTCATGGCGCAGGGAGAGTGACCCAGTAGCGGCCAGTGAACAGGCGGGGCCAGGAGCTATGTCTCGACCCCTGCAACAACAACTAGGTGAGTACACACACACTCACATACACAGGCCCATACTGGAGTATGCAGCGCCAGTTTGGAACCCTCACGTAGCTAAGCATGCAAGGAAACTGGAGAAAGTGCAAAGGTTTGCAACAAGACTAGTCCCGGAGCTAACGGATATGTCCTACGAGGAGAGGTTACGACACTGGAAGGCAGGAGAGATTGAGGGGATATGATAACGACATATAAAATACTGAGAGGAATCGACAAGGTGGACAGAGACAGAATGTTCCAGAGGAGGGACACAGCAACAAGGGGTCACAGTTGGAAGTTGAAGACTCAGATGAACCACAGGGATGTTAGGAAGTATTTCTTCAGTCACAGAGTTGTCAGGAAGTGGAAAAGTCTGGGAAGTGATGTAGTGGAGGCAGGACCCATACATAACTTTAAGGAGAGGTATGATAAAGCTCAGGGAGCGGGTAGAGTGACCGAGTAGCGGCCAGTGAAGCGGCGGGGCCAGGAACTATGAATCGACCCCTGCAACCACAACTAGGTGAGTACACACATGATCATGTGGGTTTAAGCTTCGAATACACAGTAGAGTTACAAGTGGAGGGAGAAGCAGGAAGGACTGGACGAATGAAACCAAACTACAAGAAAGGGGACTACATGGGCATGAATAACTTCCTGAACGGGTAAGTCCGGGAGGACAGACCAGGTGAAGTCAAGGACAGTCGATGAAGAGCAGATGGAAAGATCGATGCAGGAGAAAGAATGAGTTCGGGGATCAAAATGGGTAGGAGTACCTGTATTTAAAACATGGAGGGGAAGAGAAGCAAGAAATTGATCTACTCAGCTGGTGACTTAATAGTGAGTAAATGTCCGTACGAATATCTATCATTCCCGCCCCTAGCAATACAGTAAACCTTCCATGTAGCAATACAGTAAACCTTCCATGTAGCAATACAGTAAACCTTCCATGTAGCAATACAGTAAACCTTCCATGTAGCGGACTAATAGGGACGGGGAAGGGGGCGGATCTTGTCCGAGTGTCCATTCAGTGGGACAGAGAACTGGCAGGGAAGTCAGAAAACGAGATGATGGAATATGTGACAACAATATGCAAGGAAGCTGAGGAGAGGTTTGTACCCAAGGGTAACAGGAATAATGAAAAAGCCAGGATGAGCCCTTGGTTCACCCAAAGGTGCAGGGAGGCCAAAACCAAGTATACTAAGAAAAGGAAGAAGTATAGAAGGCAAAGGACCCAGGAGAATAAGGAGAGCAGTCGTAGAGCCAGAAATGATTATGCACAGGTAAGAAGGGAGGCCCAATGACAATAAGAAAATGACATAGCAACAAAAGCCAATTCTGACCCAAAGGTGTTGTAAAGCCACATCAGGAAGAAAACAACAGTCAAGGACCAGGTGATCAGGCTAAGGAAGAAATTAGGAGAGATCACAAAAAACGACCGCGAAGTATGTGAGGAACTCAACATGAGATTCAAAGAAGTGTTCACAGAGGAGACAGAAAGGTCTCTAGAAAGACAGAGAGGTGGAGTTCACCACCAAGTGTTGGCAGGAAGGACTATGGGAAAACAGTACAGAGTGGGACACCAACAAGGAATATACGAAGTGTTGGATGACATACACACAACTGAGGAGGAGGTGAAGAAGTTGCTCAGTGACCTTGATACCTCAAAGGCGATGGGACCGGAAAACATCTCCCCGTGGGTCCTTAGAGAGGGAGCAGAGATGCTATGTGTGCCAATAACCATAATATTAAACACATCCCTTGAAACTGGGCAGCTACCTGAGGTATGGAAGAAGGCAAATGTAGTTCCCGTTTTTAAGAAAGGAGACAGAAACGAGGCATTAAACTATAGACCAGTGTCACTTACGTGTATAGTGTGCAAAGTCATGGAGAATATTATCAGGAGAATGGTGGAGCACCTGGAACGGCACAAGATTATAAACGACAACCAGCACGGATTTATGGAAAGTAAATCCTGTGTCACAAACCTTCTGGAGTTCTATGACAAAGTAACAGAAGTAAAACATGAGAGAGAGAGGTGGATTGATTGCATTTTTTTTTTGGACTGCAGGAAGACCTTCGACACAGTACCTCACAAGAGATTAGTGCAGAAGTTAGAGGATCAGGCGTGAATAACAGGAAGGGCACTGCAATGGATCAGAGAATACCTAACAGGGAGGAAACAACGTGTCATGGTACGTGATGAGGTATCACAGTGGGCGCCTGATGAAGAGCGGGGTCCCACAAAGGTCAATCCTAGGACCATTGCTATTTTTGGTATATGTGAATGACATGACGGACGGGATAGACTCAGAAGTGTCCCTGTTCGCAGATGATGTGAAGTTAATGAGGAGAATTAAATCAGATGAGGATCAGGCAGGACTTCAAAGAAACCTGGACATGCTGGTCACCTGGTCCAGCAACTGACTTCTCGAATTTAACCCTGCCAAATGCAAAGTCATGAAGATCGGGGAAGGGCAAAGAAGACCGCAGACAGAGTTTAGGGAAAACTCGCTCAAGGAGAAAGATCTTGGGGTGAGTATAACACCAAGCACGTCTCCAGAAGCACACATCAACCGGATTACTGCTGCAGCATACGGGCGCCTGGCAAACCTGAGAATAACGTTCCGATTCCTTAGTAAGATATCGTTCAAGACACTGTACACCGTGTACGTCAGGCCCATACTAGAGTTTGGAACCCAAACCTGGTCAGGCACGTCAAGAAGTTAGAGAAAGTGCAACGGTTTGCAACAAGGTTAGTTCCAGAGCTAAGGGGAATGTCCTAAGAAGAAATGTTAAGGAAAATCGACTGACAACACTGGAGGACAGGAGGGTTAAGGGAGACATGACATACAAAATACTGCATGGAATAGACAAGGTAGATAGAGACAGGATGTTCCAGAGAGGGGACACAGAAACAAGGGGTCACAATTGGAAGTTGAAGACTCAGATGAGTCAGAGGGATGTTAGGAAGTATTTATTCAGCCATAGAATAGTCAGGAAGTGGAATAGTCTAGCAAGTGATGTAGTGGTGGCAGGAACCATACATAGCTTTAAGACGAGGTATGATAAAGTTCATGGAGCAGGGGAGAGAGGACCCAGTAGCGATCAGTGAAGAGGCAGGGACAGGAGCTGAGTCTCGACACCTGCAACCACAATTACGTGAGTACACACACACACACACACACACACACACTTACACACACACACACACACCAACACACACACACACACACACCAATGTACGGTTCGTACTTCTAACGGTTGTTACCATAGCTGTCCACGTGATCAACATCCTCTGCCCATGTGATCTTTCGTTAGCCAATCATAGGCCTCCTTTTTTGAACGCCCCAGGGCCGTGCGGGCCAGCAGCAGTTCCACTCTGATAGGCAGTGTAGACGGACGTAGGCCTAAGACTCTCGGCTCCCATATATCTACGCCTCAAATAAACGCTACCATACCAAGCTCATCTTTAATATATTACCAAATCTACGCAAGAACCCCCACAACACAAATGGTGACAGCGTGTGGGCGAAGATTATGGTAATTGAGAAGATTTGAGAGGAAGAGAGAGCCGGTTCGTTGTGAGTGCCACACACCAACTGCCATCCATCAACCTACCCTCACCCGGTGACGTCAGCCATCCAAGACTCTTCTGAAGCAGTGTCTCCAGTCTTCTGGCTTCTAATTGCAAGTAAACCTTCGAAGAGTTGATCTGAGTTTTGCAATTAAGCCAACAAGTAAGCCAGTTTATGGGAAAGCCTAAGCTAGCCTACAGCCATCCAGTCTGTCTCCTGCCATCCATCCAGTTCTTCACTGCTGTGTGCAAGTATAAATATACCACTCCACCAGTCTAGAGAGCTTAAGCCAGGTTCAAGCCAGAAAGATATACCAGTAAGCCAGTCGCTTCCAGCACAGTCAGTTTCTTGAAGTATTGTCTCCAATCGCTCTGTGCTACAAGTTGGATGCTTGTCAGAGTGATATTCACCATTCCTGTGGCTTATTGTACAAAAAGCCACCAGGGTTAGAGTGGTTCCAAGGCCGTGAGAATTAAGTGTACTGGCCAAACGCCGTGACGTCATCTCAGCCAGGGTGTCCCAGCAAGTCGAGCAGCTGTGACGTCATCCCATGCGCGCTGCTCACTCTGGAGTGTAGACAAAACTCCAGATGCAAGAACCCCCACAACACAAACACACCAACACACACACACATGGCATGGTGGCTAGCGCTCTTGCTTCACGCACGGAGGGCCCGGGTTCAATTCCCGGCGGGGCCGAAACATTTCGAAGTGTTTCGTACACACACACACACACACATATATACAACAGGCCTAGTGTCTAATCGACATGTGCCTAGGACAAAATGGTAACTAACTAACTAACACACACCCACTAGGCCCCCGGTGGCCTAGTGGGTAAAGCTCTCGCTTCACGCACGGAGTGGCCGGGTTCAATTCCCGGTGGGGCAGAAACATTTTGAAGTGTTTCCTTACACACACACACACACATACATACAACAGGCCTAGTGTCTAATTGACATGTGCCTAGGACAAAATGGTAACTAACACACACACACACACACACATACACACACACACACCAACACACACACACACACACATACACACTCGACCCCTACAACCACAACTAGGTGAGTACACACACACACACACACACTCACACTTACACACACACACACACACACACACACACACACACACACACACTCACACTTACACACACACACACACATACAACAGGCCTAGTGTCTAATCGACATGTGTAGACAATGGTAATAACTAAACACACACATGGTAATGTTATTTCAGGAACAAAGTCAGGTATTTTTCAGAATGGCTGTATACCACTGTGGATAAAATACTTTGACATATCTTAAACATTTCTGAGTGAGTTGTCTCTGAATTCATTAATTTTATCGCACTCCAGTACATAATGATGCAGGGTGTGACAATAGTCTATCTGGCAAAGTTTACATTTCATTTGGTCTACATCTAGTGGTGGTGATTTAACCTGCCAAAGATATTTGTAACCCAGCCAGAGGCGGGCGGTAGTGACATCCAAGAGTCTGCTTATTTTGTTGGATACACCATAGACATGTGGCTCCTCCTGCATGACAGAATGATGATAGATGGACTGACTGGTGTCAATCTCCCTGAGTTTTAAGTTCATAAAATTCAGTTGAAGTTCATTTTGTATTATTGTTCTCAAACTGCTAACTGTAAAAATCCATTCATTCTTAAGTGATAACAATATGTGGTGCCAAAACACCCTTTACCATGCAGGACCTCGTAGAAACGTTCCTGTAAGAGTGGTTTTTGCGCCTGTCATCCTACTCCCCCTGCACATCTAGGTTCCCATTCTCTATTTCTGACCAATCACAAGCCTTCTGTGAGTTGCTCCAGCTGCGTGAGACCGGCATCTGCTCGCTTCCCATTGGTTGAGAGACCAAAATGTAAGCACTTCTAGCTTTGCGTCGCCCAGAGCCGTATTTTTGCTCTCCTTCCACTCATATACACTGTCGTTAAGTACTGAATGTTGTGTCCAGTGTTTAAATGAATAGTTTAGGCATATTTTGAGATATATATCAGGTGTTAGTGAAGCATAATATGAGTGTACCATGCAATTGAAAAAAGTGCAACAAAAAAGGACCGCCTAGAGCCGGTCCTGCCCGTCAGGGCCACAATTGAAATTTCAGTAAATAAATATTTATATAAAAATTTCTAGCGCATATATGAATTCTGTAGTGGTCTGGGTGTGTACAGAACATTATTATTGTCATTCCAGATCAATGAGAAATTGTTCTATGGTGAATCCTCCCAACAGAAGTACAAATATCTCTGAATTTTGGAGGACAGTGACTCAAATTCAGAGCCAGATGACCTGGAATTGCTTGACAGTGGTGATGAATACTTGCCACCAGATGCACAGGTGTCAAGTGATGAGGAAGAGGAAGATAGGCCATCCAAAAAACCTAAATTAACCAAGAAAAAGAAAGGTATTACGATCGAGGAGTACCCTGATGAAGAAAATCTTCATGATGAGCTTGCTGTTCAAGCTTCTTGCAATTAGGAATTTCAGGAATATGGGACTTGAAGGTTTCATCCCTTTGCAATGTGTGCAACTTTCTTTTTGGTTCATGTTTATGTTGTTTTTATACTTACAAAATGTTTGGAAACAAGTTCCATTTATGTTTTTGATATTGTCTATTAGTATAATAAAATAGAAAAATACTTATTTGGTGTTTTATTAACAATTGCAAATTTGCAACATTCAGAATATCAGACCCTTTACCCGGGCAGGACCGACTAAAGCCGGTTTTCGAATATTGGCAATTGCGCGAAAAGTTATTTTCAGAATTCCAATTATATGGGCT
>WNWK01004444.1:0-75000 GCA_009830355.1 Cherax destructor | reverse complement strand
ACACACCTAATTTAATGTATCACATCACTCACACAACTCATATACTGTATCACATCACTCACCCAACTCATTTAATGTATCACATCACTATCATAACTCATTTAATGTATCACATCACTCACACAACTCATATACTGTATCACAACACTCACACAACTCATATACTGTATCACATCACTCACACAACTCATTTAATGTATAACATCACTCACACAACTCATATACTGCATCACATCACTCACACAACTCATTTAATGTATCACATCACTCACACAACTCATATACTGTATCACATCACTCACACAACTCATTTAATGTATCACATCACTCACACAACTCATATACTGTATCACATCACTCACCCAACTCATTTAATGTATCACATCACTAACATAACTCATTTAATGTATCACATCACTCACACAACTCATATACTGTATCACAATACTCACACAAATCATTTAATATATCACATCACTCACACAACTCATTTAATGTATAACAACACTCACACAACTCATATACTGTATCACATCACTCACACAACTCATATACTGCATCACATCACTCACACAACTCATTTAATGTATCACATCACTCACACAACTCATATACTGTATCACATCACTCACACAACTCATTTAATGTATCACAAATGGCATAATTCACATCACTCACACAACTCATATACTGTATCACATCACTCACACAACTCATTTAATGTATAACATCACTCACACAACTCATATACTGCATCACATCACTCACACAAGTGTTTTAATGTATCACATCACTCACACAACTCATATACTGTATCACATCACTCACACAACTCATTTAATGTATCACATCACTCACACAACTCATATACTGTATCACATCACTCACCCAACTCATTTAATGTATCACATCACTAACATAACTCATTTAATGTATCACATCACTCACACAACTCATATACTGTATCACAACACTCACACAACTCATATACTGTATCACATCACTCACACAACTCATTTAATGTATAACATCACTCACACAACTCATATACTGCATCACATCACTCACCCAACTCATTTAATGTATCACATCACTCACACAACTCATATACTGTATCACATCACTCACACAACTCATTTAATGTATCACATCACTCACACAACTCATATACTGTATCACATAACTCACCCAACTCATTTAATGTATCACATCACTAACATAACTCATTTAATGTATCACATCACTCACCCAACTCATATACTGTATCACAACACTCACACAAATCATTTAATATATCACATCACTCACACAACTCATTTAATGTATAACATCACTCACACAACTCATATACTGTATCACATCCCTCACACAACTCATTTAATGTATCACATCACTCACACAACTCATATACTGTATCACATCACTCACACAACCCATTTAATGTATCACATCACTCACACAACTCATATACTGTATCACATCACTCACACAACACACGTCACTTTCAAAGCTCACATAATCCACAAATAGCACAACTCACGTTACTCATAGCATAACTCACATTCACACATCCCATGCAACTCACACATCTCAAATTAATCAGTCAACTCACCTGAGTCAACTCACATTCCTCACAATTCTCGCATCAGTCATACAATTCACCTCATTCACATCACACACAACTCACACTACTGTTGTCACTTATGCAACTCACATGCACTCAACTAACATAACTGACACTACTCATATCACTCACACAACTCACATCACTCACACACCTCATATCATTCACACAACTCACACCACTCTTACAACTCACATAACTCATATCGCTCACACAACTCACATCACTCACACAACTCACATCACTTACACAACTCGCATCACTCACACCACTCTTACAATTCACATAACTTATGAAGCTCCCACAACTCACATCACTCACACAACTTAAACCACTTACAACTCACACAACTCATATCGCTCACACAACTCACATCACTCACACAACTCGCATCTTTACACAACTCACATCACTCACACACCTCGCATCACTTAAAAACTCACATCACTTACACAACTCACGCCACTCTTAAAACTCGCATTACTTACAGAACACTAATCATTTACTCACCTCACACTGCTCACACATTTCACTTAACTCACAACTTGCATCACTCACAATTTTTTTACTTCACTCACACAACTCACGAAGCCAATATCAATTACATAACTCACATCACTTAGCTCATCTTATTTACGGATGTCTCATCACTCACACTGATCACGTGGCTCACAAAACTCACCTCATTTATGCTTAACTCATCACTCACGAAATGTACACCTAACAAAAATCACATCACATACACTTCTCTCACACAACTTGTGGAGAAAATTCTCCAAATGAGGGGGGATTATCAGCCCTTTCAGCCCTTAGAAAGGGCCTGACTGCGTCTGGCTTCTGGGTCAACAACTTGATTTGTAACAGATGAATGAACTCAAGAAGCCAGTAAGTCACGTGATGGCAACGAGTGTATATGAGTGATAGACATTTGAGATAAATGTGACTCTTTACCGTAGCAAGAAAGTTAAAGAAAACTGCTGTTTCAATTTCTACACTTGACATTATCGTCATGTGCTCTAGTGATCTAAATATTTAAAGAACACAAGCATTTGAATTGCAGATTGTTGCAGTGTTTAACAAGTGAGAAACTGAGCTGAGGTCAGCGATACCGAGCTCGACTGAGGCCAGGGGCGCTGGAGGGCGTCAGATTGACTTAAGAAACCAGCCAGAGGGGACGGGAGCTTGCGATGGGCATTGACCTAACAAAGAGACCTTTGCCGTGCGTCTTCGACCTCTTATCAATCTCCACTAACATCGGAAAAGCGGATAAGAACTCTGTTCCAGATCGTTTAGTGATAATTAATCATAAAATAGTGGTACATTACAGAGAAGTGTGCGCTGCTTCTTAATACTGCTAAAAAAACAAACTTAGAGAGACAATCGCGAGTGTATCACCACAAGACTGCGACTCATCAGCGACGTACTGCAATCAAGACACCTATACCCACCGTATATGGTGGAGCCAACACCATTGCTCATATTACAATGAGCAAGGTAAGTTTTGTTGTTATTGTTGGGCAGGGGACTGTGCAATTCTTGTTAGGCAGGGGCATCAAAATTTATCTATTGACGGCGGTAATATGTGGACGTTTAAGTCCAAACAAGTAAGTCATATTCAGTCTTTATTCAATGACTGAAGACTTGGAATACTCTCCTCTGGGGCAATATATAATAACTGACATATATTTAATCACTTATACAGCTCAGTGGATTTGGTAAACCCTGGGTCGCATCAGAAGAATTTCCTGACCCGCAGCTGCAGGAAGTTGACCCAGCAACAAAGAAAAGTACAGTGTTACCTTGTTACTGTACAGTTGTTGTTTACTAAAGTAAAAAATACCACACAACTTACATACTCAAAGAGCTGATACACTATTAAAACTCACATCATATAAGAATCTCAATGCTTACATATCACATGCTCAACTTATATCATTCACATTACTGTCATTACTCACACAGTTCACTTCACTATCAGAATTCATGACTCACAAAACTCACATCACTCTCTCACCTCACATCATTTCATGCAGCTCACATCACTTATAAAATGAACGTTACTTTCACTTCGTTCACACTTATCTCTTCAGTCATGAAAGTCGCATCCTTCACCCATGTCACATCACTCACGTCACTCGCAACACTCTCTCTCTATTCACATCACTGGCATCACTCTCTCTATTCACATCACTGGCAGCACTTTTTCTACTCACATCACTGGCATCACTCTCTCTACTCACATCACTGGCATCACTCTCTGTTGCATGCAAAGACTACGTACCCTTTATTCGGAGCATGTTAAACACACCCACATAGGCTCCCCTCCAACCAGCGAATCATCGTTAAGGGTTTGGTGATGGGGCCCCAACACCAAATCAACGATTTGGTTCAGCCAATCATAATGCAGGTCTGGCAATGGGAAAGGTGACGTGGATACCACTTGCAAATTTGTCATTGTCATTCCTGCATTGAGCTGGTTGTTGTACGGTCGTCTCTGTCTATTGGCTGCTGATTTTGCCTTGACTACCGTGGCGTGCACTAATACTACTCTCTCTGTATATAGTGTACAAACTTATACAAAGCCTTATAATATACTTGGTGAAGGAAAATACAAAAATCACTTATAATATATAATTGCTATGTGAAGGAAATACAATTCAAAGCATTTTCTACTGTGTTTCTTTGCTTCAAGCTCCCTTTTACACTCAGGATAACAGGCCATTGAACCTGAGGTTGTAATATGGGTAGCCTGTCCCGCAGCTGAATTTGGAGACTTAGAGCAGGAGTTGAGCCTAGAGGTGAAGTTGGAGCAGGAGCTAGTCTTGTATCTAGATAGCTTGCTATCTGGCATTGCATACGCTTTGCCAACGCTTCACGAATTTTGTGTGTCATCTTTGCATTCGCTTCACTACGGTCAGCCTTGCTATTGTAAGTATTCTGGAATTTGGTTTGTTATTGTGTGTCAGCCTTGCTATTGTGTGTGCATATTGGCTTTGCTATTGCGTATCAGCTTTGCTATCGTATGAATATCCGCAATCATACCGTGCATAGCGTTACAGCGTGTTAAGTTGGATGTTAATGCCACCTATTCGAGTCAGATGATTAGTGTCTGAGTTCACTCTACTAAAGTTGCCCAAACTCTCTTTAAAGTTGCCAAAACTCACTCATTCTATTGGTATTGAATATCAATGCACCTTACGGCTGCGCAGCTGCGTGATATTATAAGGAGTAAACTACAAACTGAAACTATGGCATATCAGACTCATGTTTCTCCCGCTACAGGAGCTGTTAACCGTAGGTCACCATTAAGGTATCTACAAAGTAATGGGAGAGACAAAACTCCTGAGCAAAATCAGCAGTTTCGTGAAGTCTCAGGTGTGGGGTTATCGACAGGTGAGTCTGGTTCATTGGCACTTGAACTAGCCAGACTCACTCTTGAACAAACTAAAGAACAGTATGCATTTGCTAAGGAGGAGTTTGATAGAGAGAAGGAGAGGAGACAATTCCATCAGACTGTAGATAACTTCAATTTGCAAAGGGCAGTACAGTTTGTTCCTCGTTTTGTTGAAGCTGAGCCTGAACAGTTTTTCGAAGCATTTGAAAACCAGGCTCGAGCTTTAGGGTGGCCTGAGGTTCATTGGGCGTCACTGGTGCATACTGCGTTGTTTGGTAAGGCACAAGAGTTTACGTCTATCTTCGGTAATGATGACTTTGGTAACTATAGCATTGTGAAAACCACTGTTCTTGGGGCTTATCAATGTATTCCTGCCAAGTATAGGAAAGAATTTAAACTCGGCAGAAAGCAGCTGGGTCAGTCTTACGTTGACTTTGTAAGACAACAGACCAGGGCTTTTACAAAGTGGTACAAGGCAAGTGGTGTTGAATTCGACAATTTAATACAACTCATATTGGTGGACAACCTGCTGGAGTCTGTTAGTCCAGAGGTTTGAGTCTTTCTGCAGGATCACTCATTAGCTACTGCATTGGAAGCAGCCAGGTTGGCTGATACTTTTGAAACTAACCGCTCCTTGCCCGAGCGGTCTTATCTCTTTCCTCAACAGCCTGGTATGAGCAGAGGTCGTCAAAGAAAAGTTCCTGAGTGGAGAACGAAATGTCAAGATGAAGGTGAATCCCGTCAGCAGTCAACTAAATCATCTGGTGAGCAGCGTTACTTCACTCATGGTCAACCTGGTGAGCGACATCAAACTACTCAATATGGTGATTCGAGACGGCAGTATCCAGAGTGGCGTAAGCCACAAAATCAACGAGGTGCCAAAGTTAAAGCTGAGATAGTATGTCACAATTGTAATAAACCCAGCCACATCAGGCGAAATTGCCCAAATAAACCCCAACCATTAGGGAAAATTTATAATGTCCCTAATGAGATGACCAAGAAGTAGAGAAGGGATGGCCCCCTACTATAGCACTTCTCATATATCCCTTCAGGAACATTCAGATAAAATGGAAGTTAGAACCTTTAGGGATACTGGAGCATATTGTTCACTTATAAGAGAGGGAGTACTTCCCTTTTCTGAACAAACCTCTTTGCAGTTCTCAGTTCTGTTAGAAACTTTTGGAGGAGTAGTATTCTCTGTCCCTCTACATAAAATATTTGTGCAGAGTAAATACTACACTGGGTATTTGACTGTAGGTGTGATGCTATTACTGGGTAATAACATTGAGTCTACTAAATGTATGGAACCCATAATGATTAATTCTTCCCCGATGTTGGCTATAACTCGGGCAAAATCCAAAGTGATGTCTGATGAGAATATTAACTCGTCCTTGGACGACTCTGATCTCGGACTAACCAATTTGTTTTACGAGGAAAACTGGTCAGGGCCTCGTAAATTTAGTGAACAGCCACTGATCAAGCCTTCCTATTCCAGGGTTGCAGGATTGCCAGATGTCTCTGTTTCCATGCCTGAGGGACTGTCCTTTCGGGAGGAACAACGTAAAGACTCCTCATTAAACTCCACTTTTGAGGCAGCCATGGGTAAATCCACTTCAGGTCACCTGGTGAAATATCTTCTTAAAAATAATTACTTAGACTGCACTGAAACTGGTAAGGAGGTGGAGGGAAGACTGTAAACAGATAAATTAGTAGTTCCCAAAAAATTTAGGTCTCAGATCTTAAATATAGCCATAACTCTTCTTTAGGAGGCCATTTGGGAATTACCAAAACTCAGTATAGAATAACAAAAAGAGTTGTTTTGGCCAAAGTTAAGGCAAGATGTGAAGAATCATATTCGCTGTTGTCCAGAATGTCAGCAGGTAGGGAAACCTGGACACCCCATTAAACCTGCACCTCTCCATCCCATTCCTGTTAATGGAGACCCTTTTTCAGAATTAATAATAGATTGTGTAGGTCCACTACCTAATGCTAAGTCTAGAAATCAATACTTATTCACAATCATGGATAGAGTAACCAGATATCCAGAGGCAGTTCCTATGCTCAGTATTAACACTAAAGCAATCCTAAAAGCTTTAACTAAGTTTATCTTTTGCTTTGGAATTCCTAAATCTATTCAAAGTGACCAAGGTACTAATTTCACTGCCAAAGCATTTAGGGAAGCATTAACTAGGCTGGGAACAGTTCATAACCTATCAACTGCCTATCATCCTCAGTCCCAAGGCGCCTTGGAAATATTCCATCAGACGTTAAAAACAATGATGAGAACTTTTTTGTATGCATTTTCCTACATACTGGGATGAATCACTTCCTCTGTTGCTATTCGCAATGAGAGAAACTGTGCAAGAGTCTACAGGGTACAGTCCATTTGAGCTGATTTTTGGGCACAATGTACGAGGTCCTCTACGAGTGCTCAAAGAAGGATGGATGGGAGAAGATGCCTCCACAACCCTCTACAATCCTTCTTCAAGGTTGCAGGTGGCACGTCAGTTGGCTAAGGCTAACTTGAAGGCAGCTCAGAAAACGATGAAACAGAGGTATGACAGAAATTCAAAGTTTCGCTCCTTCCATCCAGGAGATAAGGTGTTGGTACAGGAGCCTATACCTGGCCACACCTTGAAAGCTAGATTTACGGGACCCATGCAAATTGTAAGTAAATTATCTGATGTAAATTATGTGGTATCTCCCCTTGACAAGACCTCAAAAAGTAAAACCTACCACATTAATCAAATTAAAGCCTTTAATACACCAGATAAAGACCCAGTAATGACTCTGTCTGTTGCCTCTGATGACCCTGACTCTTTGCACTCTGAGATTAATGTAAAGCTTCCCAATTCGGTCCTCCTCAAGGACCTTAACCCTTTAATGTTGGGGTTGACTAAAAATCAAGTAACTAGTTTAACTGCGCTCTTACAGTCTTATCCTGATAGAGCTAATCTGAAAAACAGAGGCTACTTCAGCATGAGGTAGAATTTCTGTTAGAGCATGGGTTAGTGGAGGAGTCATCTAGTCCGTGGGCTTCACCGTGCATCCTTGTTAACAAAGCTGATGGAGGGTTTCGAATGTGCACAGATTACCGTAAGGTGAATGAGGTCACAGTTGCAGATGCCTATCCTCTGCCACGTCTGGATGACATAATCGACTTTGTGGGTAAGGCTACTTTTGTATCCAAGTTAGACCTCCTTAAAGGTTACTATCAAGTACCTTTAACAGATAAGGCGAAAGAAATCTCTGCCTTCGTAATTCCAGGAGGTCATTATCAATACACACTGACCCCATTCGGAATGAAAAACTCGCCTGCATCATTCCAGAGACTGACCCATCAGGCTATTAAAGGACTTGAAGGCACGGCCACTTACCTAGATGATATAGTTGTTGTGTCGGACACTTGGGACCAACATATGTCATGGCTTAAGGCTTGAGACCTTCCAGAGTTTTCATTTAACTGTTAATTTATCAAAGTCATCCTTTGGCCAATCTACTATTAATTTTTGGGGCCATGCAGTAGGTAGTGGCAAACTGGCCCCTAAATTTGCAAAATTCTGGTCATTAAAAATTATCCAATACCCCCTGACAGGAAATCCCTTCAACGTTTTCTAAGGATGGTAGGGTTTTGTAGAAGATTCTGTAAAAAAATTGCAGATATTGTTGCAATCAGATATTGTTGCAATCATAAAATTCCCTTTAATTGAACCCCAGAATGTCAAAATGCTTTTACAAAAGCAAAGAGATTACTTTGTACTGCACCCATTCTTTTGTCTCCAGACTTTTCAAAACCTTTCTTTTTACAGATAGATGCTTGTGAGTCTGGGGTGAGGGCATTGCTTCTGCAATCTGGGGATGATGGGTTGCAGCCTGTGGCCTATTTCTCATCTAAGTATGCACCACACCAAAGGGCTTACTCAATATAGAGAAGGAGGCCCTGGCTCTGATATTGGCATTAGAGCACTTCGATGTCTACGTGGGCCAGTCCTCACAGGTGGTCACCATCTACAGCGACTACAACCCTCTGGTGTACCTCCAGTCTATGAAGAATCACAACACAAGACTCATGAGATGGAGCCTCAGACTGCAACTTTATTTTCTATGTATAAAACACATTCCTGGCGGGTTTCCTGGTGGGTTTTTTTTAGTGAGGGGATAGTCTGCTACCGACCGCAGGTATCTTGGACCTACGTTAGCCCTACCATCTGCTGTCTCACTCTTAAGTTTAAATCCGGACTTTATGTCTCGAGAAAAGTTTAGAGTAAGGTTCCTTAAAAAAATCATAAAATTTCGATTACTTTTCCCACATATTTCAATTGCAGTAGAAATTCTATTTAAAAGTTTGATAATCAAAGCATTTTAGCTAAAAAATGTGTTTTGTCAGAAAAGCAGTCAAACCGCTCTAAAACGTCGAAATATGCAATAAAATACCATTATTGTAACGTGCCATGGCGCCACTCTACCCATTTGAGGTGGAAGCCTAGTCCTGAGCCCTCTTGGGGTGGGGGTGTTGCATGCAAAGAGTACGTACCCTTTATTCAAGCATGTTAAACACAGCCACATAGGCTCCCATCCAACCAGCAAACCATCGTTAAGGATTTGGTGATGGGGCCCCATCACCAAATCAATGACTGGTTCAGCCAATCATAATGCGGTCTGGCAATGGGAAGGGTCACGTGGATACCACTTGCAAATTTGTCCTTGTCATTCCAGCATTGAGCTGGTTGTTGTACGGTCGTCTCTGTCTATTGGCTGCTGTTTTGCCTTGACTACCGTGGTGTGCACTAATACTACTCTATGTATATAGTGTACATACTTGTACAAAGCTTTATAATATACTTGGTGAAGGAAAATACAAAAATCACTTAAAATATATAATTGCTTGGTGAAGGAAATACAATTCAAAGCATTTTCTACTGTGTTTCTTTGCTCCAAGTTCCCTTTTACACTCAGGATAACAGGCCACTGAACCTGAGGTTGTAATACTCTCTCTACTTGCATCACTGGCATCACTCTCTCTATTCACATCACTGGCATCACCACTACTCCCATCACTGGCATCACCTCTACTCCCATCACTGGCATCACCTCTACTCACATCACTGGCATCACCTTCTCTATTCACATCACTGGCATCACCTCTACTCCCATCACCTCTACTCTCATCACTGGCATCACCTCTACTCACATCACTGGCATCACCTCTACTCACATCACTGGCATCACCTCTACTCACATCACTGGCATCACCTTCTCTATTCACATCACTCACACAACTAACAACATCAGCTCTTCACCTTGAATGTAGTCTCATTAGCGAGCAGCAGCAGCAACAGCAACAGCAGCAACAGCAACAACAGCAGCAGCAGCTTCCCCGGCCCCGGTTGACCTAACAAGTTCCTTCCTTTATCCTTGTTTGTTTGCTCTTCTAGTCTCCCTCCTGCTGTAACTCATTAATTCTTGCTATCCGTCCCAAGTCACCCTCAGGACATCCACTCCCCTCGCTGCCCCTCGATGCTTCCCCTCTCTTAACGACTCCCTCGTCCCAGTTATCCACAGCGTTCTACAACCAACACCGATATTTTTCATCCCACTCAACCCCACGACACAGCTATATCACACTCATCTTCCTACTCCCTCATAATTTCCACCATGCTCTGCAAGTCTGAATTTTCTTATGTAGTGTAAGAGTCTACAACAGGTTTTATCGGAGTTATTGTAACAATTAATTTAAACTCAGCTTCGTCCACTTGAAGGAGATCCTTCGACTGTGTTTTCACAGAGGTCATCCTGTATAATTAATAGTACCTGCTTCGGTGAAAAAAAAAATTATTATATATATATATATATATATATATATATATATATATATATATATATATATATGAGAGAGAGTTAGAGCTAAGGAACGGGGTAGCAATGATGTTGAAGGATGAGTTATGGAAGGAGAAGAGGGAATATAAATGAATAAATTCAAGGATAATGTGGATTAAAATAACGGTTGGATGCAAAACGTGGGTCATAATAAGGGTATATGCACCTGGAGAAGAGAGGAGTGTAGAGGAGAGAGAAAGATTTTGGGAGATGTTAAGCGAATGTATAGGAACTTTTGAACCAAGTGAGAGAGTAATTGTGGTAGGGGACCTAAATGCTAAAGTAGGAGAAACATTTAAAGAAGGTGTGATAGGTAAGTTTGGGGTGCAAGGTGTAAATGATAATGGAGCCCTTTGATTGAACTTTGTATGGAAATTGGGTTTGGTTATAGGTAATACATATTTTAAGAAAAAGAGAATAAGTATACAAGATATGATGCAGGTCAAAATGATAGTAATTTGTTGTACTACGTAGTGGCAGATAAAAGACTGTTGGGTAGACTTCAGGATGTACATGTTTTTAGAGGGGCCACAGATATATCATATCACCTTTTGGTTGTAGCTACAGTGAGAGTAAAATGTAGATGGGATACAAAGAAAATGGAAGCAGCAGGTAAGAGAGAGGTGAAGGTTTATAAGCTAAAGGAGGAGGCTATTAGGGTATATTTAAAATATAAACAACTATTGGAGGATAGATGGGCTAGTGAGAGTGTAGGCAATGGAGTTAAGATGTATGGGATAGGTTAAGAATGTAGTGTTAGAGTGTTCAGCAGAAGTTTGTGGTTACAGGAAAGAAGAAGCAATTGGTGGACTGAGGATGTAAAGATAATAGTAAGAGAGAAAAAGTTAGCATATGAGAGGTTTTTACAAAGTTGAAGTGAGGCAAGGAGAGAGGAGTATAGGGAGAGGAAAAGAGAGGTTAAGAGAGTGGTGAAGCAATGTAAAAAGAGAGCAAATGATGACAAGGTTATCATAAGAAATAGTGTGAAGGATCTCAAGAAAACCAGCAAAGATCTACTGAGATTTAGCTTCAGGTGGAGTAAGTGTTGATTCTTCAATTGTTCGGCGAAGGCTCCTGGTAAAGAAACAATTACTGACTGAATAAAAAAAATGTTGAAAATAAAATAGTTTTGGAGTGAGATTAATAAGCTGAGGAAGCCTAAGGAACAAATGAATTTGATTATTAAAAATAATAATAATAATAATAATAATATAATTTTATTTACTACAAGTACATGTACATGGTATACAGACCTAGCTGACATCAATGACATACTACTCTATAGAAAGCCCCTTCTTATGCTGAGCATTTCGGGCAAATTAGATCAGTTTTGTCCCAGGATGCGACCCACACCAGTTGACTAACACCCAGGTACCCAGTTCATACTGATGGGTGAAGAGGGACAGCAGGTGTCATGGAAACACATCCCTAATGTTTTCCAGCCGTACCGGAGGAGATTCGAACTCCAGACATCAGTGTGTGATCTGAGTGCGCTAGCGATCGAGCTACGGGACATGAGAGGAGAGTTATTAAATGGAGACTTAGAGGTATCAGGAAGAGGGAGGGAATATTTTGAGGAATTGTTAAATGTTGATGAAGATAGAGATGTTTTAATTTCGTGTATAGGGCAAGGAGGAATAACATCTTGTAGGAGTGAGGAAGAGCCAGTTGTGAGTGTGAGGGAAGTTCGTGAGGCAGTGGGTAGAATGAAAAGGGGTAAAGCAGCTGGGATTGATGACATAAAGATAGAAATGTTAAAAGTATTGGGGATATAATTTTGGAGTGTTTGGTGCTTTTATTTATTAAATGTATGGAAGAGGGTAATGCACCTAGGGATTGGCAGAGAGCATGCATAGTTCCTTTGCTTAAAAGCAAAGGGACAAAAAGATTCAAAAATTATAAGGGAATAAATCTGTTGAGTATACCAGGAAAAATGTATTGTAGAGTTATTATATAAAGAATTAAGAGTAACACGGAGAGTAGGATAGCAGATAAACGAGGGTGTGTAGAGGTGTGTAGACCAAGTTTTTACAGTGAAACATATAGGTGAACAGTATTTAGATAAGGGTAAAGACATTTTTGGGGCATTTATTGATTTAGAAAAGGCGTTTGACAAAGGTGGATAGGGGGGAAATGTGGCAGGTGTTGCAAAAGTATAGAATAGGAGGAAGGATACTGAAAGCAGTGAAAAGTTTTTACGAGGATAGTGAGGCTCAGGTTAAAGTACGTAGGGCGGGAGGGAAATTATTTCCCAATAAAAGTAGGCCTTACACGAGGATGTGTGATGTCACCGTGGTTGTCCAATATATTTATAGATGGAGTTGTAAGAGAAGTGAATGCGCGGGTGTTGGCAAGAGGTGTGGGGTTAAAAGATAAAGAATCTAATACAAAGTGGGAGTTGTCACAGTTGCTTTTTGCTGACAACACTGAGCTTTTGGGGGATTCTGAAGAGAAGTTGCAGAGGTTGGTGGATCAGTTTGGTAAGGTATGTAAAAGAAGAAAATTGAAAGTGAATATAGGAAAGAGTAAGGTGATGAGGATAACAAAAAAAAATTATGTAACGAAAGATTGGATATCAGGTTGGATGGAGGGAGTCTGCAGGAGGTGAATGTATTCAGATATTTAGGAGTGAACGTGTCAGCAGATGGGTCTATGAAAGATGAGGTGAATCATAGAATTGACGATGGGAAAAGGGTGAGTTGTGCACTGAGGAGTCTGAGGAGACAAAATACTTTGTCTATGGAAGAAAAGAGGGGAATCTATGAGAGTATAGTTATATAAACGCTCTTATATGGGTGTGAAGCATGGGTGGTGAATGTTGCAACAAGGCTGGAGGCAGTGATGTTACGTTTGAGGTCAATGTGTGGTGTGAATAAAATGCAGAGAATTCATAGTCTGGAAATTAGGAGGAGGTGCAGGATTACCAAAACTATTATCCAGAGGGCTGAGGAGGGGTTGTTGAGGTGGTTCGGACATGTAGAGAGAATGGAACAAAATAGAATGACTTCGAGAGTGTATAAATCTGTAGTGGAGGGATGGTGGGGTGAAGATCGGCCTAGGAAAGGTTGGAGGGAGGGGGTAAAGGAGGTTTTGGACGTCCAGCAAGCATGTGTGAGCATGTTAGATAGGAGCGAACGGATCCAAATGGTTTTTAGGACTTGACGTGCTGTTGGAGTGTGAGCATTGTAATATTTATTAAGGGATTCAGGAAAAACAGCAGGCCGGAATTGAGTCCTGGAGATGGGAAGTACAGTGTCTGCACTCTGAAAGAGGGGTGATAATGCAGCTGTTTTATAACTGTAGTGTAAGAGCGCCTCTGGCAAGACAGTGATGGAGTGAATGATGATGATTTATTTCTTTTTCGGGCCACCCTGCCTTGGTGGGAGAAGGCCGATGTGTTAATAAAAAAATATAATTATTAAAAATCACTTTGAAAAGCATAATTTGATTAATGAATCTCAGATTGGATTCACGAGACGTCGTTCCTGCCTGACAAATTTACTGACTTCTTCAATAAAACTTTTGAGGCAGTAGATAGTAATAAAGAATATGATGTTGTTTATTTGGATTTCAGTTAAGCCTTCGATGGCGTACCTCACAAAACACTCTTAAGAAAAGTGGCAGTTCATGGTATATGAGATAAAGTTCTAATATGGATCGACGCATAGCTTGCCAATAGAAACCAGAGAGTTTCCATTAATGGGGTCAAATCTGAATGGGGACCGGTCACTAGTGGCGTACCACAAGGATCGGTTCTAGGCCCATTGTTGTTCATAATTTACATTAATGACCTTGATGAGGGAATTAAAAGTGACATGAGCAAATTTGTTGAAGATAAAAAATAGGTCATAAGATTCATTCTGAGGAGGATACCAGTGAATTCCAGGAGGATTTGGACAAATTAATGTCTTGGTCTGAAAGGTGGCAGATGAAGTTCAATGTGGACAAGTGTGAAGTCCTAGTGCTTCGGAATGAAAATAACCCTCGATGTTATAAACTAGGTGAAGTAGAGCTTGATCACACACAGTGTGAAAAGGACTTGGGAGTTATGGTAAGCAGAAATCTAAAGCCAAGTCAATAGTGCCTAAATGTGCGCAATAAGGCTAACAGATTACTAGGATTTATTTCAACAAGTATGAGTAACGGAAGTCCAAAAGTTATTTTACAGCTCTATACATCACTAGTGAGGTCTCACTTAGATTATGCCGCTCAGTTTTGATCTCCTTACTACAGGATGGATACAGATTCTTTGGATAACATACAGAGAAGGATGACTAAAATGATTTGCTGTATAAGGAATCTCCCGTATGAAGATAAACTTAGAGCCTTGAATCTTCACTCTCTGGAGAGACGTAGAATGAGGGGAGATATCATCGAAGTATATAAGTGGATGATGAGCATAAACAAAGAGGATATTAATAAAATACTGAGGATATCGAATCAGGTAAGAACCAGAAATGATGGATTTAAGTTAGATAAATTTAGATTTAGAAAAGACATATGTAAGTACTGGTTTTTGAACAGAGCTGTGGATGCGTCTAACAATCTTCCGAGTAGGGTGATAAAGGCTAGAACCTTTGGTAGCTTTAAGAAGAGACTGGACAAATATATAAGTGGGAGGGGCTTGATTGGTGTCGTGGGTATGGGAGTGAATTCTTGGGTAGCGGTGGTTTTGATAAGGACCTGCCTTGTATGAGCCAGTAGACCTTCTTCAATATTCCTCCATTCTTATGTTTATGTTCTTATAAAGGTCATGTGTTGAAAGTTGACTCCGAGGTGCACTCTCATCCTTATATCCATGTCTGTTGATCTTTCGTTTTTACAGTTCCTTGATAATGTGAGAAATCACGGAAATACACTATTATTTTTGCAGTGATTATTCTTCATATTGTGATATCACCTGTTTGGGAGTACGCAAATCCTCCCAGATTGCCCTACCAGCTTTCTTATAGACAGAATACATTGACAGAAAATACAAACATTGGTACAACATAGCAAAGATTATGAAAACTCCTCCAGCTCCTCCGAAGCCGGACGCGAGCCCAGTACGCAGCATGCATATATTTTTTTATTATTAACACATCGGCCGATTCCCACCAAGGCAGGGTGGCCCGAAAAAAAAAAACTTTCATCATCATTCACTCCATCACTGTCTTGCCAGAGGGGTGCTTTACACTACAGTTATAAAACTGCAACAGTAACACCCCTCACTAGTAAGGAGGGGTGTTAATGATGCATATATATGCATATATATGCATATATATATATATATATATATATATATATATATATATATATATATATATATATATATATATATATATATATATATATATATATATATATATATATATATATACATGATGGTAGGATTGCTGGTGTCTTTTTTCTGTCTCATAAACACGCTGGATAACAGGTATATCTAGCTACTTCTACTTACACTTTAGGTCACACTACACTGGCATGCACATGCATATATATATACATACACACATCTAGGTTTTTCTTCTTTTTCTTAATAGCTCTTGTTCTTTTTATTTTCTCTATTGTCCATGGGGAAGTGGAAAAGAATCTTTCCTCCGTAAGCAATGCGTGTCGTATGAGGCGACTAAAATGCCGGGAGCAATGGGCTAGTAACCCCTTCTCCTGTACAAATTTACTAAAAAAGAGAAGAAGAAAAACTTTATAAAACTGGGATGTTTGAATGTGCGTGGATGTAGTGCGGATGATAAGAAAGAGATGATTGCTGATGTTATGAATGAAAAGAAGTTGGATGTCCTGGCCCTAAGCGAAACAAAGCTGAAGGGGGTAGGCGAGTTTCAGTGGGGAGAAATAAATGGGATTAAGTCAGGAGTATCTGAGAGAGTTAGAGCTAAGGAAGGGGTAGCAATAATGTTGAAGGATCAGTTATGGAAGGAAAAGAGGGAATATGAATGTGTAAATTCAAGAATTATGTGGATTAAAATAAGGGTCGGATGCGAAAAGTGGGTCATAATAAGCGTGTATGCACCTGGAGAAGAGAGGAGTGTAGAGGAAAGAGATAGATTTTGGGAGATGTTAAGCGAATGTATAGGAACTTTTGAACCAAATGAGAGAGTAATTGTGGTAGGGGACCTAAATGCTAAAGTGGGAGAAACATGCAGAGAGGGTGTAGTACGTAAGTTTGGGGTGCCATTTGTAAATGATAATGGGAGCCCTTTGATTGAACTTTGTATAGAAAGGGGTTTAGTTATAGGTAATACATATATTTAAGAAAAAGCGGATAAATAAGTATACAAGATATGATGTAGGGCGTAATGACAGTAGTTTGTTGGACTATGTATTGGTAGATAAAAGACTGTTGAGTAGACTTCAGGATGTACATGTTTATAGAGGGGCCACAAATATATCAGATCACTTTTTAGTTATAGCTACAGTGGGAGTAAAAGGTAGATGGGATACAAGGAAATTAGAATCAGTAAGTAAGAGAGAGGTGAAGGTTTATAAACTAAAAGAGGAGGCAGTTAGGGTAAGATATAAACAACTATTGGAGGATAGATGGGCTAGTGAGAGTGTAGGCAATGGGGTCGAAGATGTATGGGGTAGATTTAAAAATGTAGTGTTAGAGTGTTCAGCAGAAGTTTGTGGTTACAGGCGAGTGGGTGCGGGAGGGAAGAGGAGCGATTGGTGGAATGATGATGTAAAGAGAGTAGTAAGGGAGAAAAAATTAGCATATGAGAGGTTTTTACAAAGTAGAAGTGATGCAAGGAGGGAAGAGTATATGGAGAGAAAAAGAGAGGTTAAAAGAGTGGTGAAGCAATGTAAAAAGAGAGCAAATGAGAGAGTGTGTGAGATGTTATCAGCAAATTTTGTTAAAAATAAGAAAACGTTTTGGAATGAGATTAATAAGTTGAGGAAGCCTAGAGAACAAATGGATTTGACAGTTAAAAATAGGAGAGGAGAGTTATTAAATGGAGAGTTAGAGGTATCGTGAAGATGGAGAGAATATTTTGAGGAGTTGTTAAATGTTGATGAAGACAGGGAAGCTGTGATTTCGTGTGTAGGGCAAGGAGGAATAACATCTTGTAGGAGTGTGGAAGAGCCAGTTGTGGGTGTAGGGGAAGTTCGTGAGGCAGTGGGTAGAATGAAAGGGGGTAGGGCAGCTGGGATTGATGGGATAAAGATAGAAATGTTAAAAGCAGGTGGGGATATAGTTTTGGAGTGGTTGGTGCTATTATTTAATAAATGTATGGAAGAGGGTAAGGTACCTAGGGATTGGCAGAGAGCGTGTATTGTTCCTTTGTATAAAGGCAAATGGGACAAAAGAGAGTGCAAAAATTATAGGGGAATAAGTCTGTTGAGTGTACCTGGTAAAGTGTATGGTAGAGTTATTATTGAAAGAATTAGGAGTAAGACAGAAAGCAGGATAGCAGATGAACAAGGGGGCTTTAGGAAAGGTAGGGGGTGTGTAGACCAAGTGTTTACAGTGAAACATATAGGTGAACAGTATTTGGATAAGGGTAAAGATGTTTTTGTGGCATTTATGGATTTGGAAAAGGCGTATGATAGGATAGATAGGGGGGCAATGTGGCAGATGTTGCAGGTGTATGGAATAGGAGGAAGGTTACTGAAAGCAGTGAAGATTTTTTATGAGGATAGTGAGGCTCAGGTTAGAGTGTGTAGGAGGGAAGGGGACTATTTCCCAGTAAAAGTGGGCCTTAGACAAGGATGTGTGATGTCACCGTGGTTGTTCAATATATTTATAGATGGGGTTGTAAGAGAAGTGAATGCGAGGGTCTTGGCAAGAGTTGTGGGACTAAAAGATAAAGAAGCAAATACAAAGTGGGAGTTGTCACAGTTGCTTTTTGCTGATGACACTGTGCTTTTGGGAGATTCTGAAGAGAAGTTGCAGAGATTGGTGGATGAATTTGGTAGGGTGTGTAAAAGAAGAAAATTGAAAGTGAATATAGGAAAGAGTAAGGTGATTAAGATAACAAAAAGAATAGGTGACGAAAGATTGGATATCAGATTGGAGGGAGAGAGTATGGAGGAGGTGAATGTATTCAGATATTTGGGAGTGGACATGTCAGCAGATGGGTCTATGAAGGATGAGGTGAATCATAGAATTGATGAGGGGAAAAGGGTGAGTGGAGCACTTCGGAGTCTGTGGAGACAAAGAATTTTGTCCATGGAAGTAAAGAGGGGAATGTATGAGAGTATAGTTATACCGACGCTCTTATATGGGTGTGAAGCATGGGTGATGAATGTTGCAACGAGGAGAAGGCTGGAGGCAGTGGAGATGTCGTGTCTGATGTCAATGTGTGGTGTGAATATAATGCAGAGAATTCAGAGTTTGGAAATTAGGAGGAGGTGCGGGATTACCAAAACGATTGTCCAGAGAGCTGAGGAGGGGTTGTTGAGGTGGTTTGGACATGTAGAGAGAATGGAACGAGACAGAGTGACTTCGAGTGTATAAATCTGTAGTGGAGGGAAGGCGGGGTAGGGTTCGGCCTAGGAAAGGTTGGAGGGAGGGGGTAAAGGAAGTTTTGTGTGCGAGGGGCTTGGACTTCCAGCAAGCATGTGTAAGCGTATTTGATAGGAGTGAATGGAGACAAATGGTTTTTAATACTTGACGTGCTGTTGGAGTGTGAGCAAAGTAAAATTTATGAAGGGATTCAGGGAAACCGGCAGGCCGGACTTGAGTTCTGGAGATGGGAAGTACAGTGCCGGCACTCTGAAGGAGGGGTGTTAATGTTGCAGTTTTATAACTGTAGTGTAAAGCACCCCTCTGACAAGACAGTGATGGAGTGAATGATGATGAAAGTTTTTCTTTTTCGGGCCACCCTGCCTTGGTGGGAATCGGCCGATGTGTTAATAAAAATAATAATAATATTTTCAACAAGTCGGCCGTCTCCCACCGAGGCAGGGTGACCCAAAAAGAAAGAAAATCCCCAAAAAGAAAATACTTTCATCATCATTCAACACTTTCACCACACCTCTTTGCAGAGGCGCTCAGATACGACAGCTGAGAATAGTCCCTCCCAGCTGTCACTATCCCAGACCCCTCCTTTAAAGTGCAGGCGTTGTACTTCCCATTTCCAGGACTCAAGTCCAACTAAATCAATTAACTGGTTTTACTGAATCCCTTCACAAAATGTTACCCTGCTCACACTCCAACAGATCGTCATGTCCCAAAAACCATTCGTCTCCATTCATTCCTATCTAACACGCTCACACATGCTTTCTGGAAGTCCAAGCCCCTCGCCGACAAAACCTCCTTTACCCCCTCCCTCCATCCTTTTCTAGGACGACCCCTACCCCGCCTTCCTTCCCCTACAGATTTATACGCTCTCCATGTCATTCTAATTTGATCCATTCTCTCTAAATGACCAAACCACCTCAACAACGCCTCTTCAGCCCTCTGACAAATACTTTTAGTAACTCCACACCTTCTCCTAATTTGCACATTCCGAATTTTCTGCATAATATTTACACCACACATTGCCCTTAGACAGGACATCACTGCCTCCAGCCTCCTCCTCGTTGCAGCATTTGCAACCCATGCTTCACACCCATATAAGAGTGTTGGTACCACTATACTTTCGTACATTCCCTTCTTTGCCTCCATGGATAACGTTTTTTGTCTCCACATATACCTCAACGCACCACTCACCTTTTTTCTTTCATCAATTATATGGTTAACCTCATACTTCATAAACCCATCCACTGACACGTCAACTCCCAAATATCTGAAAACATTTACTTCTTCCATAAGCCCTCCAATGTGATATCCAATTTTTCTTTATTTAAATCGTTTGATACCCTCATCACCTTACTCTTATCTATGTTCACTTTCAACTTTCTACCTTTACACACTCTCCCAAACTCGTCCACTAACCTTTGCAACTTTTCTTTAGAATCTCCCATAAGCACAGTATCATCAGCAAAAAGTAACTGTGTCAACTCCCATTTTGCATTTAATTCCCATAATTTAATCCCACCCTCTCCCCAACACCTTAGCATTTACTTCTTTACAACCCCATCTATAAATATATTAAACAACCATGGTGACATTACACATCTCTGTCTAAGACCTACTTTTACCGGGAAATAATCTCCCTCTCTCCTACACACCCTAACCTGAGCCTCACTATCCTCATAAAAACTCTTTACAGCCTTCAGTAACTTACTACCTATTCCATACACTTGCAACATTTGCCACATTGCTCCCCTATCCACTCTATCATATGCCTTTTCTAAATCCATAAATTCAATGAAAACTTCTCTACCTTTATCTAAATACTGTTCACATATATGCTTCACTGTAAACACTTGATCTACACATCCCCTACCCACTCTAAAGCCTTCTTGCTCATCTGCAATCCTACTCTCTGTCTTACCTCTAATTCTTTCAATAATAACCCTACCATACACTTTTCCTGGTATACTCAGTAAACTTATTCCCCTATAATTTTTACACTCTCTTTTATCTCCCTTCCCTTTATATAAAGGAACTATACATGCTCTCTGTCAATTCCTAGGTACCTTCCCCTCTTTCATACATTTATTAAACAAAAATACCAACTACTCCAGCATTATATTATCCCTAGCTTTTAACATTTCTTTCATGATCCCGTTAGTTCCAGCTGCTTTACTCCCTTTCATTCTACGTAATGCCTCACGCACCTCCCCCACACTCACATCCTGCTCTTCTTTACTCCTAAACGATGTTGTACCTCCCTGACCAGTACATGATATTACCGCCTCCCTTTTTTCATCAACATTTAAAAGTTCCTCAAAATATTCCTGCCATCTACCCAATACCTCCAGCTCCCCATCTACTAACTCCCCTACTCTGTTTTTAACTGACAAATCCATTCGTTCCCTAGGCTTTCTTACCTTGTTTATCTCACTCCAATTTTTTTTCTTGTTTTCAGCAAAATTTCTTGACAGAGCCTCTCCCATTCTTTCATCTGCTCTTCTTTTGCACTCTCTCACCACTCTCTTCACCTTTCTTTTACTCTCCATATACTCTGCTCTTCTATTAACACTTCTGTTTTGTAAAAACCTCTCATAAGCTACCTTTTTCTCTTTTATCACACCCTTTACTTCTTCATTCCACCACTCACTCCTCTTTCCTCCTGCACCCACCCTCCTATAGCCACAAACTTCTGCCCCACATTCTAATACTGCATTTTTAAAACTATCCCAACTCTCTACAACCCCCCACTACTCATACTTGCACTAGCCCACCTTTCTGCCAATAGTTGCTTATATCTAACCCTAACTTCCTCCTCCCTTAGTTTATACACTTTTACCTCTCTCTTACTTGCTGTTGCCACTTTCTTTATATATATATATATATATATATATATATATATATATATATATATATATATATATATATATATATATATATATATATATATATATATATATATATATATATATATATATATATATATATATATATATATATATATATATATATATATATATATAATATATATATATATATATATATATATATATATATATATATATATATAATATATATATATATATATATATATATATATATATATATATATATATATATATATATATATATATATATATGCAATACAAAATACATCTCCCACCGGGACAGACTGACCCAAATAATAAGACGCGCTTTCACTGTCTCAACATAAACACGCCGGAACTACAGTTCAGTTCAGCTGCCTCCCCATCCCTCCTTCAGAGTGCAGGCACTGTTCCTCCCACCTCCAGGACTAAAATGCGGCTAACTCGTTTCTCAGAATACCTCCACAAATGATACCGTGCTCAATTTCCAACAGCACGTCAAGTCATAATGACCACTTGCCTCCACTCCTATCTAATGCTCACACAAACCTACTGGATGTCCAACCCCTTCTCATATTAATTATATTTTACACCCTCCCTCCTACCTTTCCTAGGGCGACCCCTTCCTCGCCTTCCCTCTACTACAGTTTTATTCACTCTCTAAGTCATCCTACTTTACTCCGACCTCTCTATATGACCAAACCACTTCACCAACCCCTCCTCAGCTCTCTGGCTAACAATCTTAGTAATCCGGCACTTCCCTCTAATCTGCAAACGATTAATTTTCTGCATATTTATTACACCACACATTGCATTCAGACACGACATCCCGACTACCTGAAGCATCCTTCTCGCTGCAACATTTACAACATATGCCAATCATTTCATACATTCCCCTTTTTGAGTCCATACATAACGTTCTTTTTCTTCACAGATACCTCAGTGTGGCACCCACCTATTTCCCATCATTAATTCTATGGTTCACCTCGTCTTTCAGACTCATTTGCCGATAAGTCCTCTCCAAAATATCTGAACACATTGGGTTTCTCCATACTCCCTCCAATCTGATATCCAGTCTTTCATTACATAATTGTTTTATTACCCCTCAACGCCTTGCACTTTCCTATGTTCACTTTTAATTTCCTTCTTCTATATATCCTTCGAAATTCAATCACCAATCTTAGTAACTTCTTTTCAGAATATTTCAAAAGCACAGGGTCATAGGCAAAAAGCAATTGTGATAACTCCCACTTTGTATCAGATACTATTCATTTTAATACTACACCTCTCTCCAACACTATAAACATAAAACATCACGCATCCCTTTAGACAGTGATGCGTGATGGCAAATTATTGGAAAATAATCTCCCTCATTCCTATATACCTTAACCTGAGCCTCATTCTCCTCTTAAAAATTCTTAACTGATTTCAGTAATCTATCACCTATTCCATAACTTGCAACATCTGCTACAATACTTCCCTATCCACCCTATCATATGTCTTTTCCAAGTCTCTAAATGCAACGAAAACTTCCTTTCCTTTATCTATTGTTCAATTTTTTATTCATGTAAGCTTTTCTATCTAATTTTTGAGGGCTAGTAGAACCAGTTCATCTGCAGTCCTTTTCTCTGTCTTACCCTTATTTCTTCCAATAATAGCTTTACATACAATTTACTTTGTATACTTAACAGGCATATTCCCCTTTAGTTTTTACACTCTCTTTTGTCCCCCCTTTCTATTATACAAAGGAACTATGTACTCTCTCTCTTCTGCCAGTCTCTACTACTTTCCCCTTCCTTCATATAACGAACATGGGCGATTTCTGGTGGGCCTATTTCACCTGTTCATAAATAAGTCAGCAAACACTCAGCCAGACAGTGCAGGGACACAGCAAAAGACAGCAGAGATAAATTCTTAATCCGTATATTCCTTCAGCAAATAGTAGATAATTACACTATGTACAGCGAATATTTACAAAATGGTATTTGCAAACAAGAGACACGGTGAGAACCATTTTCGACGTGGTGGGCTTCCACATGACTGACTGAAGAACCAGCAATTAGAATAGCAGTGGGGCCCCGACTGCTATGCTAATTGTTGTTTACTGGTCGTGGAGTATGGCTATATGAGTGTGTGACATACGTCGAATTGTAACATACTCTGCATGCCACATCCCTACCCCAAGAGGGCTCTAATAACCAGACTTAGGCATCCCTCAGTGGGTAGCGTGCCACCATGGCACAAAACATATTAATAGTACCACCTTTCATCTAAACTATCCAACACAACAGGCAGTTCTTAACCCAAAGAGGGACTTTAATGTCAAGTACTAACCCTAGAGTGAGACAGTAGACAGTAGGGCTAACACAGGTCCAAGACACTTGCGAATAGGAGCATTGAGTCACCTAGAAAATCGTGTGACCTTTATTTTTCACAAAAAATATTAACAATTTGATCATAAGGGGAAAAAATGAGCTTAGTACCCACAATAAATGGCAAATAATACATCCTAACAATCACGCCCTGGAGAGATAGTCCTCCATAACGTTATCTTTGCTTTTGATATGATTGATGGAGATATTAGGGTGTCCCATAGCTCGATCGCTAGCGCACTCAGCTCACACACTGAGCTCCGGAGTTCGAATCTCAGGTACGGCTGGAAAACATTAGGGACGTGTTTCCATAAGACACCTGCTGTCCATGTTCACCCATCAGTGTAAAATGGGTACCTGGGTGTTAGTCGACTGGTGTGGGTTGCATCCTGGGACAAAGCTGACCTAATTGTCTTCCCTGGGGCCGCTACTTAGAGTAGTGGGCACTAGTTGAAGTAGTGGTTACTGCTATTAGAAGTGGCTGTTGCTTTTAGTAGTGGCTAGTCCTGGTAGTTAGTAGTAGTATCTGCTCTTAGTATTACTTGTGACCGCTTGTAGTCGTACTGGCTGTTGCTAGTAGAAGTGACCGGTGCTTGTAGTAGTGGCCGATAGTAGTAGTAGTTGCAGCTGCTAGTAGTAGTGGCCACTTCTGGTTGTAGTGGTCGCTGCTAGTACTAATAACCACTGTAATAGTAGCCTCTGCGGGTAGTAGTGGCTAACGCAAGTAGCAGCGGTCGCTGTTGGAAGTAGTGGGTCCTGCTAGTAGTAGTAGTGGTCGTTGCTAGTGGCACTGACCGCTGCTAGTAGTAGTAGTAGTGGTCGTTGCTAGTGGCACTGACCGCTGCTAGTAGTAGTAGTAGTAGTAGTAGTGGTCGTTGCTAGTGGCACTGACCACTGCTAGTAATAGTAGTAGTGGTCGTTGCTAGTGGCACTGACCGCTGCTAGTAGTAGTGGTCGTTGCTAGTGGCACTGACAGCTGCTAGTAGTAGTAGTAGTAGTGGTCGTTGCTAGTGGCACTGACCTCTGCTAGTAGTAGTAGTAGTAGTGGTCGTTGCTAGTGGCACTGACCGCTGCTAGTAGTAGTGGTCGTTGCTAGTGTCACTGACCGCTGCTAGTAGTAGTGGTCGTTGCTAGTGTCACTGACCGCTGCTAGTAGTAGTGGTCGTTGCTAGTGGCACTGACCGCTGCTAGTAGTAGTGGTCGTTGCTAGTGGCACTGACCACTGCTAGTAATAGTGATTGTTGCTTGTAGTAGATGCTGCTCTTACAGTAGTGGTCGCTGCTTGTAGTAGTGGCTTGTGCGGATAGTAGTTATCATTGCTTGTAGTAGTAGTAGTCACTGTTAGTAGTATTGGTTGCTGCTAGTAGTAGTGGTCGCTGTTAGTAGTTGTGGTCCGATGCTAGTACTTGTGACAGATAGTTGTAGTAGTGGGAACTAGTAGTAGTGACCAGTGCTAGTAGTAGTGTCAGCTAGTTGTAATAGTGGGCAATGGTAGTATTGACCAATGCTAATAGTAGTAGTGGGCACTGGTAGTAGTGACCAATGCTAGTAGTAGTGGCAGCTAGTTGTAGTTGTGGGCACTGGTAGTAGTGACCTATGCTAGTAGTATAGTGACCTATGCTAGTAGTAGTGGCAGGTAGTTGCAGTAGTTGTCTCTGGTAGTAGTAATGGCAGGTGCTAATAGAAATGGACCCTGGTTAGAGTACTGGTGGCTGCTAGAAGTAGTGGACATTGCTAGTAGTAGTTGTCTCTCTTTTTAGTTGTGGCTCCTAGTAGTAGAAGTTACCGTTACTTGTAGTTATGACTCCTATTAGTAATACTGGGCGCTCCTTGTAGTAATTGCCACTGCTAGTTATAGTTGACGCTGCTAGTAGTAGTGGCTGCTGCTAGTAATAATGGACGCTGCTAATGACATTCGCTGCTAGTAGCAGTGGCCGATAGTAGTATTAGGTACCGCTACTATCGACACTGGTCGCTGATAGCAGCAGCCCTTGCTAGTAGTATTGGTTGCTGCTAGTAATAGTAGCCTCTATTTTTGGTAGTGTTTGCTGCTAGTAGTAGTGGCTACCGGAAGTAGCAGTGGTCGTTGATAACTATGGCTACTGCTATTAATAATGGTCGCTGCTAGTAGTAATGATCGTTGCTTGTAGTAGTTGCTACTGCTTTTGTTGGTGGCCTCTGCTAGAAGCAGTGTTCGCTGCTAGTAGAAATGGTCGTTGTTAGTAGTAGATGCTGCTGGTAATGGTAATAACCTCTTCTAGTAGTAATAGCAGCTGGTAGCTGATTTTTTTAGTGATCTCTGCTAGTAGTAGGAGACGCTGCTAGTAGTAGGAGACGCTGCTAGTAGTAGGAGACGCTGCTAGTAGTAGGAGACGCTGCTAGTAGTAGGAGACGCTGCTAGTATTAGGAGACGCTGCTAGTATTAGGAGACGCATCTAGTATTAGGAGACGCTGCTAGTAGTAGGAGACGCTGCTAGTATAAGGAAACGCTGCTAGTAGTTGGAGACGCTGCTAGTAGTAGGAGACGCTGCTAGTAGTAGGAGACGCTGCTAGTATTAGGAGACGCTGCTAGTAGTAGGAGACGCTGCAAGTATTAGGAGACGCTGCTAGTAGTAGGAGACGCTGCTAGTAGTAGGAGACGCTGCTAGTATTAGGAGACGCTGCTAGTATTAGGAGACGCTGCTAGTAGTAGGAGACGCTGCTAGTAGTAGGAGACGCTGCTAGTAGTAGGAGACGCTACTAGTATTAGGAGACGCTGCTAGTAGTAGGAGACGCTGCTAGTATTAGGAAACGCTGCTAGTAGTAGGAGACGCTGCTAGTAGTAGGAGACGCTGCTAGTAGTAGGAGACGCTGCTAGTATTAGGAGACGCTGCTAGTAGTAGGAGACGCTGCAAGTATTAGGAGACGCTGCTAGTAGTAGGAGACGCTGCTAGTATTAGGAGACGCTGCTAGTATTAGGAGACGCTGCTAGTATTAGGAGACGCTGCTAGTAGTAGGAGACGCTGCTAGTAGTAGGAGACACTGCTAGTATTAGGAGACGCTGCTAGTAGTAGGAGACGCTACTAGTAGTAGGAGACGCTGCTAGTAGTTGGAGACGCTGCTAGTATTAGGAGACGCTGCTAGTAGTTTCTGCTGCTTGAAATAGTGTTTCTGCTAATGGTCGCTGCTAGTAGTAGTAGTAGTGGATGCTGCTAGTAGTACCGTAATAGTGGAAAAAGTGTGCGAGTCTTTGAAGTTCATTGTAAAGTTAGTTATAATAACACCTAAAATATTATTTTTTCTAAAAATACTAGTAGTTGCAGAGAGACTTAGAAAAAACTGTTTACCCTTAAATGTTTTAAAATATTTTTTTTCTAAATCTTTAGTATTGAAATTTCCTAAAATTATTTTTTTCTTATATGTGATGGATGGGCCATAAGTATAGATGAGAAAAAAAAAAACCTACTCGCAACGAGGTTTCTTTTTTTTTAACAATAACACAGAGGTAACTAAGAAGGGAACATTTATTGAGGGTACAGACATAACATGAAGGGAGTTGGTAGTCAGTGGTGGGATCACGCAATGAGTATCCAATACTATGTAATGGACTGCATGGGTCGGTGACCCTGATAACTTTGTCCAGGATGGGAAATAACTTAAATGTTCTTGGAAAAGATGACTGCTAGACTTGTGTGGGATAGTATTTGACATTGCTTGATGGAAGGCTCCTAAGTATTTCCGTGTGTGCTCCTCAGTTTCGTGGAAACCTTGCTTACCTTTATACTATCTCAAGATGTATCTTTTTTTTTTTTTTTACCCTTTGCTTTATGAACGGCTTTGATCGTTGTGGCTGCAAAAAAAAATTGTATTCGCAGTCTTCAAAACCATGGACCTGGCCGTTTTACCAGTGTACTTTTTGTCACATCTACAAAGAATGACATAGACTCCTGCGTCTGTTCTCTGCTTCTTGTTCACACGTAGCTATTTTGAGTTAGTCGCTGGTAACATGGGGGAATACGTAGGCTGCCAACACTTCCATATCTAGTAAGACCTTCAGTTGTACAGTTGTTGACGCAACTGCCAAACATGCATGTTGCCTATAACCTGCAATCGAAAATATAATGGAATGCAGAAGGCTGAAAGTGAGTACATTTATCTTCAAGAAGTTGAGGGCGAGTTATTGTAAATGTTGTGAGAAAACGCATTTAACTACACCTCTTCACTGTCTCTTTTTTTGGACCAGATTTTCTGTAGACTGCCAAATAGTTTATTTCTCCATTGTGGAACAATTCATGAACAAAGGGGAAGAGATTGCTTTTCTTCATCTATAAACTTGATAATGTATTCTAAAGAATGCCCTGTATTTCAATACACGATAGCTTATAGTGTATCGTCGATGTATTCCATATATAAATTAGCTAGGATTCCGCTGAGGGGCGAGCCCAAAACGAGGCCAAGCCATTGTTTATATTTGCTTATGAAGCTGAAGGAAGTGTAACGTGGTCACAGTTCGATCAAATCGATGAAATCTTTTTGTGGTCCACGGAGAAGTTACAGCATGTGACGTCAATGGCTTGGTCTACCTGCATATTCGTGAATAGAACAGTGACGTCAAAACTTGCAAGCTCCTTGTCACTTATGTCGTGGGCCCTCATGCAATTAAGGAGGTGACCTAATTAATTCAAGTGCATGGCTTTACGTACCAAAATAACTGAGAAAAATTAATCCAGATACCTCACATAAGTTTTTAACTTTCTTGTTTCATCTCCATTTAACTCCAGTTAGAGGAAATGGGGCAACACCAATCCTTGACAGAAACGTCAACAACTATACAACTGAAACGTTTTGTTACCAGACACCAACATATCATCAAATATTCGTAACAGAAAACTGAATGTATCTGTCAGAAATTTAGTGTGAAAGAAGCAGAGAACAAACCCATTACCCTCAAGTGCAGAAGTCTGTGCAATATTCTGTATGGAATGTGACAAAAAGTACACAGGTGAAACTTGCTTCATGTCACCCGTCTCCAACTATATATACTCTTTTTTAGTTGTCTCTATATTACGACTGAAGAAGCCACTCATGGTGAAATGTTTCTTAATAAATACCATAACTTCACGAATGTCTTTTTTTATATTTTGTCTTTATCGTCATACCCTCTACAACACCTTTTTCCATTTTTTTTATGTTCTTGAAAAAATTCCTAAAAAAAAAAAAAAAAAAAAATTGTCTGATATGAATATTATATTAAAGGATATATGTAATAATTTTAGTTATTTTTCCCTAAATATAATGTTTATGTCTAAATGAATAATATGTATTGAGCCGAGAAAGATATTCCATTATTCTCCTGGGCCTCAATAAACACTATTGGAATATAAGAATACGAGACCGGCAAGATGAAAGTTAAGACACATGTGCAACATCTGGGTATCTTTATTGTAGACGTTTCGCCCTCCAGTGGCTTTATCAATACAAATTCTAGGACATAATCTCAAGACAGTAGACCTATGTAGAAAATATGTGGAAAATGTTTCGTGGGTTAACGCCCCCCGCGGCCCGGTCTAAGACCAGGCCTTGTGGTGGATCAGGGTCTGATCAACCAGGCTGTTACTGCTGGCCGCACGCAAACTGACGTACGAACCATGGCCCGACTGGTCAGGTACTGACTTTAGGTACCCGTCCAACGCCCTCTTGAAGACAGCCAGGGGTCTATTGGTAATTCCCCTTATGTATCCTGGGAGGCAGTGCCACTGTGCCATTTCGAGATTAAAAGTGGCAATATGGCATCAACACGCTCCATTAAATATACCAACCCTTTTCTAAGTAGGATACACTACTGCTGAAATTTTGAAACCTATGAGAGAAGCCTATCTCCATCTTGCACACAGAAACAAAATTTATGAATAGGCATATGTACCACTATGCATAAAGCACTGACGGTTGCAAATAATCCCACGATTCTTGCCCAAGATACAATACACTAGCGTTAAAAGTTTGAAGCTGATATGATAAACCATTCTCGAATAATCAGCGAAAATTTGTGAGAATACAGACGAAAATGTAATAATGTTGGTAGAATTACCGACAATATGTTAAGTAAAAGGACACAAATGCAACTAATGTGACTTTTATTGTGGCAACGTTTCGCTCTCCAGGAGCTTTTTCAAGCCGTTACAAGCGATACATGGACACAGAGCGTATATATATACTCTCAAAGTGAGGTGTAATACTAGTGGTGGTAGAAGAAGTAGTGATATAAGTAGTAGTAGTAGTAGTAATACAATAAGGTAGAACAATCAAATTGCACATGAGTAAAAGGTGATCAAACAAATACTTGGGTAGTATAACAATAGGTTAGACAAATATTTCTGCTGGAGGTTGGAACAGAGAAGGCCTGTAGGAGTGTTCCACATCTACGATGTGCTTGTGTTGAATTAGCAGGAGAGACTATGTGATGGGTAGGGTTTACTGTTTTCAGGAGGATTCTTGCTAAGACTTCAGAGATGGTGAAGCTGCCTTTGTTTTGTTTAATTGTGTTAGAAACAGCGATTAGTGCTGATTCAAGGCACTTGCGTCTACGGAAATTAGTTTCTTTAATTACTAGTCGGGCGTCTTTGAATTTCATGAGAAAACAGTAAACCCTACCATCACATAGTCTCTCCTGCTAATTCAACACAAGCACATCGTAGATGCGGAACACTCCTACAGGCCTTCTCTATTCCTACCTCCAGCAGAAATATTTGTCTAACCTATTGTTATACTACCCAAGTATTTGTTTTATCACCTTTTACTCATGTGCAATTTGATTGTTCTACCTTATTGTATTACTACTACTACTACTACTACTTATATCACTACTACTTCTACCACCACTAGTATTACACCTCACTTTGAGAGTATATATATACTCTCTGTGTCCATGTATCGCTTGTAACGGCTTGAAAAAGCTCCTGGAGAGCGAAACGTTGCCACAATAAAATGTCACATTAGTTGCATTTGTGTCATTTTACAGACGAAAATGTAGGTAAGTTCCGCGTAATAGGGATTGTTCCCTCGTTAAATTTCAAAACACGATACAACCCAGGATTTTTATTTTTTCCCGTTTTCTCTTCTCACTAATATTCTATTAAAAATTCGCTACAATCGTGTAAGAATTTTTTTTTATAATGAATTAAAAAATGCATAATTTGATTAAAAAATGGCAAATTGGCACTGTTTGCTTAAAATTTACAATTTAAAATTTAGAGCTCAAGGTGAGTGCCATGCGGTGTTTTAATAAAGCTCACTAATGGTAAAAGCTTGAAGCTTATCAGAAAAGTAATCCTATAGTAATTGATTTGATTCCAACGATTCCAAGTTTTTTTTTTTATATATATATATATATATATATATATATATATATATATATATATATATATATATATATATATATAAATTTCATTAAAGTTATGTAGTATATTCATCATATGGAATGCATCTTCAATAATAGTTTGAAGCCAGTCAGAAAAAGCATTCAATAATAACTGAATTAATAACGCATATCGCTATTTATTCAATAAAATTTTCAAATTACGACTTAGGCCAAACACCGTCAGCGTGGACCAGAACACCACAGCAGTGCTGCTAATTTGAAGCCAGTCAGATGAGTCCTTCAGTATGACGATTTCCAATGGTTCCAAGTCTTCTTTACTATTTTGTTGCATCAAAAAATTTGCTTGAACTCAAGCTTAATTATAATAATAATAATAATAATAATAATAATAATAATAATAATAATAATAATAATAATAATAATAATAATAATAATAATAATAATAATAATAATAATAATAATAATAATAATAATAATAATAATAATAATAATAATAATAATAATAATAATAATTTTTATTTCTACTAGTACATGATACAACTTATACAGACCATAGCTGACATCAATGACATACTATATAGAAAACCCCGGGATATGTAGAGCATTTAGGGCAACTTAGGTTAATTTTGTCCCCCAGGATGACACCCGAATCTGTATGACAGTGTCCACCGTTGAAGACACTGCAAGACACCAAGCAGACATAAACCAAATCTTTAAATGGGCTGCAGAAAACAATATGAAGTTCAATAATGAGAAATTTCAATTACTCCGATATGGAAAACGTGAGGAAATTAAAATCTCATCGGAGTACAAAACTAATTCCAACCACACAATAGAGCGAAAAACTAATGCCAAAGACTTGGGAGTGATCATGTCAGAGGATCTCACCTACAAGGACCATAACACCGTAGCAATCACATCTGCTAGAAAAATGACAGGATGGCTAATGAGAACCTTCAAAACCAGGGATGCCAAGCCCATGTTGACACGTTACAGATAGCTTGTTCTATCTAGGCTGGAATATTGCTGCACACTAACTGCACCTTTCAAGGCGGGTGAAATTGCTGACCTTGAAAATGTGCAGAGAACCTTCACGGCACGCATAACTGCGATAAACCACCTCAATTACTGGGAACGCTTGAAGTTCGTAAAGCTGTACTCTCTAGAATGCAGGCGGGAGAGATACATTATTATATACACGTGGAAAATTCTCGAGGGATTAGTACCAAACTTGCACACGAGAATCACTCCCTACGAAAGCAAAAGACTCGGCAGGCGATGTAACATCCCCCCAATGAAAAGCAGGGGTGCCACTAGCACGTTGAGGGACAACACAATAAGTGTCAGGGGCCCAAGATTGTTCAACTGCAAACAAGGAATCCCTTGTTAATAATTTAGAAATTACAGACAAACTCGGCACAAGCGACAACAAGTCAATTACCATTAGCATTGAATGGATGTATGATAGTAGGGATAATTCAGTTACAGTCCCAGACTTTCGCTTAGCAGATTATAATGGGCTTAGAGAACACTTATCAATTGTGGACTTGGGTAACGAAGAGAGCTATCAATATGATAGTTTTCTGAACACTGTACAGGCTGCCCAAAGAACATTTATTCTGTATAAAGAAATAAGATCAAGTAGAAATGACCCAAAATGGATGAATAATAGGCTCAAATATCTTTTACGGCAAAAGAAAGGAATTTATAGGCGCATAAATAGAGGTGAGGGTCATCTTATAAATCTGTTTTTTTCCAGATTTATAGAACAACAGTTAGGGATAAGATAGGTCCCCCTAAAAATAACTCTGGGTATCTTACTGACAAGGAGACTGATATGTGCTCTATTATTAATAATTATTTTCTCTCTGTTTTCACACAGGAAGACACTAATAATATCCCAGTAATTAATTTTTATAGTGTCCCTGAAGAAGATAAATTATGTAATATCACAGTCACTAGCGAAATAGTTATGAAACAAGTAGACCGACTGAAACAAAATAAATCACCGGGTCCTGATGAGCTTTTTGCAAGGGTTCTTAAGGAATGCAAAATGGAACTCTGTGAACCAATATCTAACATTTTTAATTTATCTCTTCAAACAGGTGTAGTGTCTGATATGTGGAAGATAGCTAATGTAATTCCTATTTTTAAAGCAGGGGACAAGTCACTACCGTCAAACTACCGCCCAATAAGCCTGACCTCAATTGTAGGCAAATTACTAGAGTCAGTTATAGCTGATATTATTAGAAGCCATCTAGATAACCATAATTTGATTAATGATACTCAGCATGGATTCACGAGGGGCGTTCCTGTATATCTAATTTATTAACCTTCTTTAGTAAAGCTTTTGAGGCTGTTGATCACGATAAAGAATTCGATGTTGTTTATTTATATTTTTGTAAGGCTTTTGATAGAGTACAGCACCAGAGACGGTTAAAGAAAGTGGCAGCTCATAGCATTGAGGGAAAAGTGCTGTCATGAATCGAGTCATGGCTCACCAATAGGAAGCAGAGAGTGTGCATAAATGGGGTTAAATCCGAGTGGGGATCTGTAACAAGTGGTGTTACACAGGGATCAGCCTTAGGTCCGTTGTTGTTTATAATATATATAATTGACCTTGATGAGGGAATTACTAGTGATATGAGCAAATTCGCCGATGACACGATGATAGGTAGGATAATTGCATCAAACGTAGATGTCAGGGAACTTCAGGAGGATTTAGACAGACTCAATTCCTGGTCAGAAAAGTGGCAGATGCAGTTCAATGTAGATAAATGCAAGGTTCTGAAGCTTGGGAGTGTCCATAACCCAAATAACGTAGAACTTAGCCATACAGATTGCGAAAAGGACTTGGGGGTTATGGTAAGCAGCTACCTTAAACCAAGACAGCAATGCCTAAGCATACGTAATAAGGCAAACAGATTACTGGGATTTATATCAAGAAGTGTAAGCAACAGAAGTCCAGAGGTTATATTGCGGATTTATACATCGTTAGTAAGGCCTCACCTAGGTTACGCAGCTCAGTTCTGGTCTCCATATTACAGAATGGATATTAATTCGTTAGAAAACATTCAACGTAGAATGACTGAATTAATACATAGCATTAGAAATCTTCCGTATGAAGAAAGATTGAAGACCCTAAAATTACATTCACTTGTAAGACGAAGAATGAGGGGAGACATGATCGAGGTATACAAGTGGAAAATGGATATTAACAAAGGGGATATAAATAAGGTCTTGAGTATATCTCTCCAAGAGAGACCCCGCAATAATGGATTCAAATTAGATAAGTTTTGATATAGAAAGGATATAGGAAAGTATTAGATTGGAAATAAGGAAGTTGATGAGTGGAACAGTCTGCCTAGTAGGGTTATTGAAGCAAGGACTTTGGGTAATTTCAAATTTAGGTTGGAAAAATTCATGAATGAGAGGGGTTGGATTTGAGTGGGACTTGCACATAAGTAAATAGATTTATCAATACTTATTTCTTGGGTAGCATTGAAAATTGGGTTGAGAAAATATTCTGGTAGTGGGACGGATTGTGAAGGACCTGCCTAGTATGGGCCAACATGCCTGCTGCAGTGTTCCTACTTTCTTATGTTCTTATGTTATGGAAACACTCTCCAGTGTTTCCACTCGTACCGAGGATCGAACCACTAACCTCACTGTATGACCTGAGTGCACTACCAACCAAGCTAGGGGACTATCCTGGACCTAAAATTCTTCTGCCATTTAATACTGAAGCCGTTCACAAAAGGTAAATTGTAAATTATTTAACGTTATTTAACGGAATAAAAGTCTCATACCATTTAACATATAAAATGGTCCGGCTCTGTATCTACGAATGTGAATTTCACTCTCCGCCGTTGTCGGATTTCCTGGGACGATTTTTTGAACCTTTGAAGGTCCGCCACTCCAGGTTTGGAAGTTATCAGAGCCATTCCAGTATGCTGGGAATGGGTTCAACATCTTTGGTTGTAATTCGTGTGAATTTGCCAATTTGCCCCAAAATTTGGTGCTCGTTGCTGTAAGGTGTTCTCGAGTTATAAGAGAAATTAAACTGAAAATTTGGAGGAACGAAAAAATGAAAAATCAGGCAACCTATTAAAGGTATCCTTTTTGTGATGACTAATAATGATAACTGTTCATGAACTTTCTAAAAAATATTTTGTTCTTATGAAATAAATTCCTTTAGTGATTCATAAAAAAGTAAGATAGTAAAAGTTCTCGCTGTGTCTTTTTGTTTAAGTATATTGCAAGACTAGAAAAATTTTTAATACTTAAATTTTATAAAATCAAAATGCCTCCAAAGCTCTATGTGGTCTTCTAAAATTTCCTAAAAAATATATTATATGTTCCAAAAATACTGTTTGACCCTTAAAGTTTCTATTTATAAAGTTCCTTAAAAATCTGTTTATATTTTACTAGATAAATTACTAAATCGAAAAGGGAAATTTAATGATGATATTTTTTTTTAATGTACGTGAATGTAGTATGGATGAGATGAAAGATTCTCAATTATACCCATGTATTTTTTTTAGTGTGAACTGCCCATTTCCGACACAGATAGGTTTATGTGTTACCAATGTGGAATGTGTACAATCAACAGTGAAGGGAGAGGTTCTAGTTCTTATGGTATGAGTTAAGAAACGGATTAGTTCTCATTTTCCACTGATAATCCCAAGGAAAATTTTCAGTAAGAATTCCTGGAAAAAGAGACTCTAAGGAAAATAATGTAATCAGTACTCTTGCCTGATGACATAATTTAAACTGAGTTGTAATATAGTGAAATGTAATGTATAAATATATAATGTGATTGTAACTCATTACTTGTATTATACTGAATAAGACACATGAGCAACAGATGGGTAACTTTATTACCGAAACGTTTCGCCTGTGCACCAGACCTCTTCAGTCGAATGTTCAGGCGACTTTGATGCTGGGGACAACAGAGGACACAAAGAGGTAATTTTAAGGTGTTCCTTAGGCCTCAATAGTTGATGGAATGTATTCAGTCCGTTCAAGTAGCTTGAAGGTATTCAGTCTCTTTACCCTAAAACAGAGGCAAGAGGGTAGAGAGTTGTATACAGGAGTTAAATGGCAGGTGCAGCAACACATGTGTCAGGGGTCCACAAGTGGAAAAAGATCATGTTAAGAAACTGGATTGTCTTATAAAAATAGGCTGACAAACTTATTATCACTGATTCGTTTTGCCTGCAAAAATTGGTCAAACTTTTTGCCAAAAAAAATTAGATTAGCGGGCCCCGGTCATCAGTGATGTCACTTTCAACTGCTTCACGTCTGTATTAACGTTGGTAAAATTACCGACAATATGTTAGGTAAAAGGACACAAGTGCAACTAATGTGACATTTTATTGTGGCAACGTTTCGCTCTCCAGGAGCTTTGTCAAGCCGTTACAAACAGTACAGGCTTCGAGGCAGGTGTAGTAGTAGTAGTAGTAGTAATAGTAGTAGTAGTAGTAGTAGTAGTAGTAGTAGTGATACATGTGGTAAGAAAAATGTCATCTTGAACCTTTTTTATTATGAAGGTCATTAAAGCAATAGCTATTGCTTTGAGGGTTATTAAAACAATAGCTTTAATAACTCTCAAAATAACCCCTTTTTTACTCATGTACAAGATCACTTGTTTCCATCACATATATCACTACTACTACTATTACTACTACCTCCAATAGTACTACAAGTACTACACCTCACTCGAAGCCAATATATACCCTCTGTGTCCGTGTACTGTTTGTGACGGCTTGACACAGCTCCTGGACAGCCAAACGTTGAAACAATAAAATGTCACATTAGTTGCACTTCTGTCCATTTACTGCCTCGTGTCTCCTTTAACCAGAAAATGTCTCCACTTGCCTCAACTTTAGGACTTGACACCTTAAGTGAAGGCTAAGGTACTAAACACCATTTATCAACTTCTCAAGTTGCACATGTGTTGCACATGTGTTTTTATTCATCAGCTCTTTGGAACACATGCGGCGGCGGACTCCGACAAATAGATGGATAAACTTATTGTGGTATATCGCCAATGGAAGTCTACTGGGAGAAACTCCAAAGGTAATCATAATGGAAGTGTCTCCACGACGCCAGTGAAAGTTTGAAGGCTGATATCCCAAAGGGAATCAGTCTGGTAATTTTTTATTGTCGCATACATCGACAGACATTGGCCTTGCAGTATATATTGATATATATATATTGATGGGATAAAGATAGAAATGTTGAAAGCAGGTGGGGATATAGTTTTAGAGTGGTTGGTGCTTTTATTTAATAAATGTATGGATGAGGGTAAGGTACCTAGGGATTGGCAGAGTGCATGCATAGTTCCTTTGAATAAAGGCAATGGAGGCAAAAGATAGTGCAAAAATTATTGGGGAATAAGTCTGTTGAGTATACCTGGTAAAGTGTATGGTAGAGGTATTATAGAAAGAATTAAGAGTAAAACGGAGAGTAGGATAGCAGATGAACAAGGAGGCTTTAGGAAGGGCAGGGGGTATGTACCACGAAGTGTTTACAGTGAAACTAATAAGTTAACATGAAGAGGTTTTTGTGGCATTTATAGATTTGGAAAAGAGGTATGACAGGGTGGATAGTGGGGTGCCAATGTGGCAAATGTGTGATGGGAGTTAGGTTATTGAAAGCAGTGAAAAGTTTTTACGAGAATAGTGAGGCTCAGGTTAGAGTATGTAGGCGAAAGGGAGATTATTTCCCAGTAAAAGTAGGCCATGGTTGTTCAATATATTTATAGATGGGGTTGTGAGAGAAGTGAATGCTCGGGTGTTGGCAAGAGGTGTGGTGTTAAAAGATAAAGAATCTAACACAAAGTGGGAGTTGTCACTGTTGCTCTTTGCTGATGACACTGTGCTTTTGGAAGATTCTGAAGAGAAGTTGCAGAGGTTGGTGGATGAGTTTGGTAGGGTATGTAAAAGAAGAAAATTAAAAGTGAATATAAAAAAGAGTAAGGTGATGCGGATAACAAAAAGCATAGTTAACGAAAGATTGGATAACAGATTGGAGGGAGAGAGTATAGAGGAGGTGAATGTATTCAGATATTTAGGAGTGGATGTGTCAGCAGATGGGCCTATAAAAGATGAGGTGAAATATAGAATTGACGAGGGAGAAAATGTGAATGGTGTACTGAGGAGTCTGTAGAGAAAAAGAGCTTTGTTCATGGAAGTAAAGAGGGGAATGTATGAGAGTATAGGTATGGCTGTGTAGCATGAGTTGTGAATGTTGCAACAAGGAGAAGGCTGGAGGCAGTGGAGATGTCATGTCTGAGGGCAATGTGTGGTGTGAGTATAATGCAGAGAATTCGTAGTTTGGAATTTAAAGAGATTTGGGAATACTAAAATTATCCAGAGAGTTGATGAGGGGTTGTCGAGATGGTTGAAAATTTGTGTATGCAATAATTTCTCAAAAATCATTCTGAACATAACGAAAAAAAATATATTTCATTGTGTTTGTTTATTATTAAATTAATGTTAACGTATCTAAAATATATTTAGTTGGGTTAGGCTAAATTAAATTGCGCTTGTTGTAATAAGGTTAGGTAGGTTTTCAAAGTTTCTCTTGGTACAAAATTATAAATTCTTACATTAACGTAAATGAAAAAAATATATCTTTAAACGTATATATATATATATATATATATATATATATATATATATATATATATATATATATATATATATATATATATATATGTCGTGCCGATTAGGTAAAACTTGCGATTTTGGCTTAAATAGCAACGCTCACCTTGCCATATAAGACAAGTGAAAATTTGTGTATGCAATAATTTCGCCAAAATCATTCTGAACCTAACGAAAAAAATATATTTCATTGTGTTTGTTTATTATTAAATTAATGTTAACGTATCTAAAATATATTTAGTTGGGTTAGGCTAAATTAAATTGATCTTGTTGTAATAAGGTTAGGTAGGTTTTCAAAGTTTCTCTTAGTACAAAATTATAAATTCTTACATCAACATAAATGAAAAAAATATATCTTTAAACGTATAAGAGAAAATTTTAGAAAGGACTTAATTTTAGATGAGTTCTTGCTAATTGACCAGTTTTACCTAATCGGCACGACATATATATATATATATATATATATATATATATATATATATATATATATATATATATATATATATATATATATATAAAAGAGGTGTAGGTGTAATAGGTGAGTTGTGTTTTCTGTATCAAAGAAATGTTAAATTCTACCAGAAAATAAGTACAGAGGTGAAAATATTATGTATAATAACAAAAGAGATAAGTACAAAAATTTTTGGCGGGGGGAAATTGGAGGCACTCAGGGAGCCCGTCGGCGCTAAATGACTCGAGAGTTATTTTACGTTTATGATTAGGGAACTAGCATAGACTTTTTTTGATTGCCATCCAAATTTACCAGTGTGTTGCCTAATGAGTGCATTTCATTTCACCCAAAAAACTAAATTAATTTTGTATTACTGAAAATTCCTCTGTTTCGCCGTGAGATGTATTCATTTAATATAATGAAATGTCTCGCGTTTTTTGGCATTTTTACCACAAAAATCTTAAAAATATTTTATTTTAATTCTTTATAAATTGTGAAACATTTGTTGTTTCTTTTACCCTGTTTCTACCTGGTTACCTATTTTTCTCATGGCTCCCTTTGGCCCTTACTACTTTAGCTCTTTCCCATCAAGATAATAATAATAATAAGAATGAAAACAAAAGAAATATTAATAATAGTAATAATAATATTAATGTTAATAAAATTATTTAATTATTGTTACCGTTATTATTATTAATATTATTATTATTATTATTATTATTATTATTATTATTATTATTATTATTAATTTTAATTATTATTATTATTATTATTATTATTATTATTATTATTATTATTATTATTATTATTATTATTATTATTATTATTATTATTATTATTATTATTATTATTATTACTAGTATTATTATTATTATTAATTTTATTATTATTATTATTATTATTATTATTATTATTATTATTATTATTAATTGTATTATTATTATTATTATTACTACTACTATTATTAATATTATTATTATTATTATTATTATTATTATTATTATTATTATTATTATCATTATTAATAATTTTATTATTATTATTATTATTATTATTATTATTATTATTATTATTATTATTATTATTATTATTATTATTATTATTATTATTATTATCGTTATTATTATTTTTATTATTATTATTATTGTAGTGATATTTCTAGGGCTAAAAATTATAAATTTGACTACCAAATTTAGAAGCTATACTGCACTATAGTTTTCAACAAGCCTGATATCTGAGCTGCGTGATACCATGACAGAGTCATGCAAGATTCCCAGCTAAATGTCATTTTTACTGATGACCCATAAATACTGGTCAGATTTTGTCTGGAAAGGTTTTGTGAATAAAACGTGACCTGTGCAATAATTGTTTGGATATTTAATTTACATCTTTGTAAACAATTAGATTATATATTTTATAATTGAACTATATAAGAAATTCAACACTGCAGGAAGATATCAAAATTGTTGTTCAGTGAGCATTGGAAAGTAACCTGATGATGTGTGGCAACCAATTGAACTGCTTATATTTGGTAAGAATGTTGTCCTTATTATGAGCCCTGAACGCAAGCCATAGAAACATGTGAAAGACTTTGAAATAACAATGTAGGATGACCGATCATTAAGAGAACTCAATAAGCCAAAAGTTGAGGCCAGAAAAATAACAGGTTTCAATACGAGAATTTTCTAAACAAGAGGAATAACGACAATGAAAAAATACTGAATTCGCTTTGCTCTGAAATCTATAATACTCTTGGGTGTAGATGACTTAATTAAAGCTAGAAAATATATCCGAGTTATGAAATAAACAGTGAACGTTTACATCCTACGCATAGCCAATAAACTATTTAATGAATTAGAAACGTCTCAAAGATAATGAAATGTACCTACTGGAACCCAGATGAGAGAGACGCCTGTGAATACTTGAGGAAAATACTTGAGGTATTGGTTCCAACTAATACATTACCATAACAACTTACTGGAGAAAGAGATGAGGACACTAACCCAGTTTGTAGTGTGCTCATACATGAGGCACACTAACCCAGTTTGTAGTGTGCTCATACCTGGAGCACACTAACCCATCATGTAGTGTGCTCATACCTGGAGGACACTAACCCAGCATGTAGTGTGCTCATACCAGGACACTAACCCAGCTTGTAGTGTGCTCATACCTGGATAACACTAACCCAGCTTGTATTGTGCTCATACCAGGACACTAACCCAGCTTATAGTGTGATCATACCTGGAGGACACTAACTCAGCATGTAGTGTGCTCATTCTAGGAGGTCACTAACCAAGCTTGTAGTGTGCTCATACCTGGTCACTAACCCAGCTTGTAGTGTGCTGATACCTGAAGGACACTAACGCAGCTTGTAGTGTGTTTAAACCTATAGGACAGTATGCTAGCATGCACTTTTTTATTCCTGGAAGACAGTATTTAGTGTGCTCATACCTGGACGACAGTAAGCCAGCATGTAGTGTCATCATATCTGGAGAACAGTAAGCCAGCATGTAGTGTCTTCATACCTGGAGGGCAGTAAGCCAGCATGTAGTGTCTTCATACCTGGAGGGCAGTAAACCAGCATGTAGTGTCATCATATCTTGAGGACAGTAAACCAGCATGTAGTGTCATCATATCTGGAGGACAGTAAGCCAGCATGTAGTGTCTTCATACATGGAGGGCAGTAAGCCAGCATGTAGTGTATACATACCTGGAGGGCAGTGAGCCAGCATGTAGTGTCTTCATACCTGGAGGGCAGTAAGCCAGAATGTAGTGTCATCATATCTGGAGGACAATAAGCTAGCATGTAGTGTCATCATATCTGGAGGACAGTAAGCCAGCATGTAGTGTCTTCATACATGGAGGGCAGTAAGCCAGCATGTAGTGTCTTCATACCTGGAGGGCAGTGAGCCAGCATGTAGTGTCTTCATACCTGGAGGGCAGTAAGCCAGCATGTAGTGTCTTCATACCTGGAGGGCAGTAAGCCAGCATGTAGTGTCATCATATCTGGATGACAGCAAGCCAGCATGTAGTGTCATCATATCTGGAGAACAGTAAGCCAGCATGTAGTGTCTTCATACATGGAGGGCAGTAAGCCAGCATGTAGTGTCTTCATACCTGGAGGGCAGTAAGCCAGCATGTAGTGTCTTCGTACCTGGAGGGCAGTAAGCCAGAAAGAAGTGTCTTCATACCTGGAGGGCAGTAAGCCAGTATGTAGTGTCTTCATACCTGGAGGAAAGTAAGCCAGCATGCTGAATGTTCACACAAGAGCAGAAGTAAGATAGCATTCTCAGTGTTCATACCTTTAGAACAGTAAGTTTACATGATAAATGTTATTACCTGGACAACAGTTACCCAGCAGTACAAACGAATCTCGCTTTTGTATAAATGTGCTTCCTTTCATAGGTAATATATATATATATATATATATGTATAGACTTTTCTACTTTACTATATGATAAAAGTATTAAATATATTATATAAATATATATTGTATTATATATATATGATATATATTTTTAATATATATATTACATTTAAGATAATATATATATATATATATATATATATATATATATATATATGTATATATATATATATATATATATATATATATATATATATATATATATATATATATATATATATATATATATATATATATATATATTTATATATGTACTAGACATGTATCTCTCACACCTCATGTACTGTATATACCATCTTTATATCAACAATGTTATCTCTTAAATCTTTTGTACCATATTATGTAATAAAATATATATATTGGAAAAAATAAAAAGATGGGGGGGTAGTGGAAGTGGAATATTCAGATGGCTTCAGGAAGAAATCCAAATATTCTTCCTTGAAGCCTTTTTATCCACTTCTCCGAGGCTATGGGTCCCACTATTTATAAACCTAGTGCAGAACTGGCCTACAAACAGTCAAGCTGGGATGGCCCCATCACTGAAAAGATACTTGCCAACATGCTTAGGGCTGTAACATCGGACAGGGAGACTGCCTGTCTCCTAGCTGTGAGTGCACTTCACTCTGGGGACTTCCTCCAAACAGTTAACATTTCGGCCATGGGAAACCGCCTCGACCCTAAGACCCTCCGTATTGCAGTGGCTCTGCGCCTTGCTGCCCCAATTCACACGGAATAGGTAAAACTTGCGATTTTGGCTTAAATAGCAACGCTCACCTTGCCATATAAGACAAGTGAAAATTTGTGTATGCAATAATTTCGCCAAAATCATTCTGAACATAACGAAAAATATATATTTCATTGTGTTTGTTTATTATTAAATTAATGTTAACGTATCTAAAATATATTTAGTTGGGTTAGGCTAAATTAAATTGCGTTTGTTGTAATAAGGTTAGGTAGGTTTTCAAAGTTTCTCTTGGTACAAAATTATAAATTCTTACATTAACATGAATGAAAAAAAATATATCTTTAAACGTATAAGAATTTTTTTTAGAAAGGACTTAATTTTAGATGAGCTCTTGCTAATTGACCAGTTTTACCTAATCGGCACGACATATATATATATATATATTTATATATATATATATATATATATATATATATATATATATATATATATATATATATATATATATATATATATATATATATATATATATATATATATATATATATATGTCGTGCCGAATAGGCAGGACTTGCTATTTTGGCTTAAATAGCAACGCTCATCTTGCCATATAAGACAAGCGAAAATTTGTGTATGCAATAATTTCGCGAAAATCATTCTGAACCTAACGAAAAAAATATATTTCTTTGTGTTTGTTTATTATTAAATTATTGTTAACGTATCTAAAATATATTTTGTTGGGTTAGGCTAAATTAAATTGCGCTTGTTGTAATAAGGTTAGGTAGGTTTTCAAAGTTTCTCTTGGTACAAAATTATAAATTCTTACATTAACATAAATGAAAAAAAAATATCTTTAAACGTATAAGAGAAAATTTTAGAAAGGACTTAATTTTAGATGAGTTCCTGCTAATTGACCAGTTTTACCTAATCGGCACGACTATATATATATATATATATATATATATATATATATATATATATATATATATATATATATATATATAATTATCAGTGGACCCGAGTTTCGTAAAACTTCACTCCTGAAGTCTGCTCAAGTGCCATTACCGAACGAATTTACTCCCTTAAGGAAAAATTTCACGTAGGTTAGTCTATTTCAGACCCCCAAAAATACACTTCCACAAGAACTTACAAAATTATACTTACATAATTGCACGATTTCCGGGGTATTCGTTAACCGAGGGTCCACTGTATACTGTTCATTCCTTATAAATGTTTAGTTGAATAAATTTGTGAAAATGTAAATCAAGAGGAACGATAGCTTTATATATGAGCAGTGTTTCTTGGTATTTTACTCTTGCACGTCCTCGGACCAGAGTGCTTGTGCAGCGCGTGCCACAACACACGTTGAAGAAGATAGAAAAAATATTATTATTTTTCTCTCTTCCTTAATTTGTAATTTATTTTGTTACTGTTTGTGTCTTGAATATGTATGACATTTATTTATTGTGGAGTTAATATTTTTTATTTATACTATCAGACTTCCTATAGTTTTTAATGTTTATTTACACATTTCATTTCTCTCATAATAATGTTATGTCTCTACACATTAGCGTCTTACATAATGTTGGGAAAATACACATTACCGTCTCACATAATATTATGTGAGAGGAGCTTACCACGGTACGACTTGGACCATTTACAAAGTCACACTGTGTCTTTGTAAATGGTGCAAGTCGTACTGTGACTTTGTAAATGGTCCAAGTCGTACCGAAACGTCGTCGTAAGCGCCTTTCACCTACATGCGGATTATTTGTGTATTGTTCCTGTCACGGTATTGTGCCTTTTTGTTCGTTAATATTGTGTGTGTAAACACATTACGTCTCACATAATAATATTTTATATCTACACATTACTGCTTCACATTATGTTGAACATGTACACATTACTTCGTCACATAATGTACATCAGCATAATATTGCTGTACTTAATAATGTTCATCTACACAATGCAGCATCACTTGATATAGTACTTGTACATATTACTCTTCTACTTAATTCAGTCAGTTCTTAGAATAACAAATGAAGAATGTAGGAAGTATTGATATTAGTCAATGTTTGTAACACTGAGTGCTACAAACATTGACATTGTAACATTGAATGCTACAAACATTGACACTGTAACATTGAATGGTACAAACATTGAGTTTCATGAAGCTCTACTACTGTCTGAAAGTACAGTTTTTTTCTGGCTATGACTGCTTATAGCTACGGCCTTTTGTTCGTATGTCTTTTGGCTACGACTGCTTCTTCGTATGACTCTTCTGGCTACGACTGCTTATTCCTGTGACTGCTTGTAGTTACGACTGTTTCTGGTTACTACTGCTGCTGGGTATGATTGACTGTAGTTGCGACTGCTTATATCTATTACTGCTTATACCTATGACTGTTTGTAGCTAGTACTGCTTGTACCTGTGCTTGTAGCTACGACGGTTTCTGGTTACTACTGCTTGTGGCAATGATTGAATGTAGTATCGACTGTTTGTACCTATGACTGCTTATAACTGCTGATGCATATAACTACATTTGTGTGCATATTAATTGGGACAGTTATGAAATAAGACATTTATTTGGAAAATTAATGTTTATTTGAAAATTACACAGTGATAGGACAGATAATGGATTTAATAATGATTTTGTAAGCATTTCTACACGCTTTGGCACAGAGTCAAAGTTGAACACATTTTGGCAAGCTCTTTGTCGTGGTACAAGGTCCTAATAACAGCAGCAGTTAGGTTCTCCACAGTTGAACAGTACTGTTTTCCGACCCTGCGTTTGGTTATTAACCGTAGATTCACAATTGGGTTGATTTCAAGAGAGTTTCCAGGTCAGTTTAGAAAGCTTAGCGCACTCTCATCGAAGAATGTCAGCATTTTTCTGGAAGTGTGGCATGGAGCAAGATCCTGCTGGAAAATGCCTTCTCCATCAGTAAAGTCTATCCACAATGGGAAGCAAATTAATTGCAAGATTGTCTTGGATTTGTCACTGTTCATCGTTCTCTCAACAATAGCAAGCTATCCAGGGCCTTTACCAGTAAAACTATCCCTAAACATCTTAGGTGGGTGTTTTGGCGCTAGTTGTATGTGTCCATTCCGAAAGGGGTCCGTCTCGCTACCACTGATCTGTACCCATGTACTTCAAAATGCACCTCATCTGAAAATATAACTTTTCTCCACTCATCTAACGTCCATTCCTTATGTTCGATTGCCCACCGCAGCCGTTTTTTCTTCATATCAACAGTCAATAACTGTATCTTTACCGTCTTTCTGGCATTTTTGCCAACTTCAAGGAGCCTTCGTCGAGCAGTTGAAGAATCAACATTTAAGCCAGCTGATTTTCTTGGGATCCTTCAAACTATTTCTTATGATATCCTTGTTATCGTGAGGTGTTGTCATGTGTTTACTTCCACATCTTCATTGACAAAGAATTCCACAGTTACCAGTGTTGTCAGCTCTCTTCAGAATCCCACCAACAGTTGACTGAGCTAGACTCAAAGTTTCTGCGATTTGTGTGGCACTCAAATCAGCATGTTTTGTAAGAGCTGCAATACTTGCATTCTTCCTAGGTGTAACTTACATCGTGAATTTCAGCAGTAATCATGAACTGAAGGGGAGAATTTGGCGAAACCACATTCACTCAAGGAGCATGCTTTCAGGAATAGCCTTACAGAAGAACAGCTGTTGTAGCACTGACGAGAATCGCAAACTCTTATAAAATGGAAAGAATCCAAACTACATTAATTAAGCCGGAGACTGAGACCTATTTTGAAATAATCACAAAATTTACTCCTGTCCCAATAATTTTTTTACACTACTGTGCATATAGTTATACTGTTTGCATCAACATCTCCTAATACATACAAATGATTTATCTTTCTAATTAGTAATATTTCACTTATTCTTCCATGACTTCTTACGGTTTCTTCTCCTATAAAAGAAAATAGTATTAGATTAATTCATTTATGAAAGACAGTCTTACGAGGTTATGTATGAAAGTGAAGAAAGTCTCTGAGCGTTAATTAACTAGAAAAATTCTTTCTTGGTATTTTCTTTTCTATTTTTCTGAGCGCCATATTTACATTTACTCGCTTGAACACTTGTTTACAATAATATAAAGTAGTAATTATATGTGCCTACCTACAAAATTCCAATTATAAATCTAATTAAGCTATTCTTAACAAGTTATTTCAAAGTCGGGGCTTCTGTAAAACACACACACACACACACACACACACACACACATACACACAAACACACACACACACACACACACACTACCTGTAACGTTACTATTGCCCAAGTAGGAACAAACACACTGCTTGCAAGGTAACTGTTGACTAACTAAACACACACACACACACACACACACACACACACACACACAAGGTAACTTTCGACTAACTATAAAAAAACACACACTACTTGCAGAGACATCCTCATAAAAGTATGAGTATAAATACAATGTCTATAAGGTTGCAATTGTTCAAGTATGAGCATATGAACTTCCTTCACGGGCTTCCTAGCTGAAGGAGAAGCGTAAACACACACACACACACACTAGGAGCCAGGAACTATGAATCGACCCCTGCAACCACAACTAGGTGAGTACACACACACACACATACACAGAAGTAAGACACGAAGAGAGAGGGTTGGGTTGACTGCATTTTCTTGGACTGCAAGAATTCCTTCGACACAGTTCCTCACAAGAGATTAGTGCAGAAGCTAGATGATCAGGCACGTATAACAGGAAGGGCACTGCAATGGATCAGAGAATAGCTGACAAGGAGAAAACAACGAGTCATGGTACGAGATGAGGTATCACAGTGGGCGCCTGTGATGAGCGGGGTCCCACAGGGGTCAGTCCTATTACCAGTGCTGTTCTTGGTATATGTGAATGACATGAGAATAATTAAATCAAATTAGGATCAGGCAGGGCTACAAAGAGACCTGGACAGGCTGGACACGTGGTCCAGCAACTGGCTACTCGAATTTAACACCGCCAAATGCAAAGTCATGAAGATCGGGAAGGGCAAAGAAGACCGCAGACAGAGTATAGGCTAGGTAACCAAAGACTGCAAACCTCACTCAAGGAAAAAGATCTTGGGGTGAGTATAATACCGAGCACATCTCCCGAAGCACACATCAATCAGATAACTGCTGCAGCATACGGGCGTCTGGCAAACCTAAGAATAGAGTTCCAATACCTCGCTAAGAAATCGTTCAAGACTCTGTACACCATATACGTCAGGCCCATACTGGAGTATGCAGTGCCAGTTTGGAACCCACACCTGGTCAAGCACGTCAAGAAATTAGAGAAAGTGCAAAGGTTTGCAACAAGACTAGTCCCAGAGCAAAGGGGATTGTCCTACGAAGAAAGGTTAAGGGAAATCGGCCTAACGACACTAGAGGACAGGAGGGTTAGGGGAGACATGATAACGACATATAAAATACTGCGAGGAATAGATAAGGTGGACAGAGACAAGATGTTCCAGAGAGGGGACACAGAAACAAGGGGTCACAATTGGAAGTTGAAGACTCATATGAGTCAAAAGGATGTTAGGAATTACTTCTTCAGTCATAGAGTTGTCAGGAAGTGGAATAACCTAGAAAGTGACGTAGTGGAGGCAGGAACCGTGCATAGTTTTAAGACGAGGTTTGATAAAGCTCAAATTACTTAATACAGGAGACGAAGAATTTCTTTAAATAAAATGTGTCGAACACAAATTTATAACCTAAAATGCATAATTTAACCCGGCCAATAAGGACAAATATTTTGGAAGGACCTAGTAGCAATCAGTGAAGAGGCGAGGTCAGGAGCTATGAATCGACCTTTGCAATCACAAATAGGTGAGTACACACACACACACACACACTCACACACACTCAGTGAAGGGGCGGGGCCAGGAGCTATGAATCGACAGATGCAACCACAAATAGGTGAGTACAAGGGATGGAAAATCACGTGTAACAAACCTACTGGAGATCTACGACAAGGTAACAGAAGTTAGACAGGAGAGAGAGAGAGAGAGAGAGAGAGAGAGAGAGAGAGAGAGAGAGAGAGAGAGAGAGAGAGAGAGAGAGAGAGAGAGAGAGAGAGAGAGAGAGAGAGAGAGAGAGAGAGAGAGAGAGAGAGAGAGAGAGAGAGAGAGAGAGAGAGAGAGAGAGAGAGAGAGAGAGGAGAGGAGAGAGAGAGAGAGAGAGAGAGAGAGAGAGAGAGAGAGAGAGAAGAGAGAGAGAGAGAGAGAGGAGAGAGAGAGAGAAGAGAGAGAGAGAGAGAGAGAGAGAGAGAGAGAGAGAGAGAGAGACGGGGGAGGTACACTGCATTTTCTTGGACTGTAAGAAGGCTTTTGACACAGTACTGAACTAGAGACTTGTACAAAATTTAGAAGAGCAGTCAGGAATAACAGGAAAAGTACTGTAATGGATCAGGAAATACCTCACAGGAAGGACACAAGAAATGATGGTAAATAATTAGGTGTCGGAATGGGAGAATGTACCGAGTGGGGTTCCACAAGGGTCAGTCGTAGGGCCAATGACATGACAGAAGGAATAGATTTAGAGGTGTCCCTCTTCGCAGATAATGTGAATCTAATGAGGAGAATACGAGAGGACGAGGATCTGGAAAGACTACAAAAGGATCTGGTCAGGCTGCAATTCTGGTCCGATCAATGGATATTGGAATCTAACAACACCAAGTGCAAAGTTATGAATCTTGAGGAAGGACAAAAAAGACCCCCGGTAAAGGATCTTGGCGTGAGTATCGTACACAAGGCACATCTCCTGAGGCGCATATCAACCAAATAACTGCTGCAGCATACGGGCGCCTAGCAAACCTAAGAACAGCATTCCGATATCTCAGTAAGGAATCGTTCAAGACTCTGTACACCGTGCACGTCAGGCCCATATTGAAGTATGCAGCACCAGTTTGGAGCCCACACCTGGTCAAGTACATCAAAAAATTAGAGGAAGCTCATAGGTTTGCAACAAGAATATTTCCAGAGATAAGGAGCATGTGCTACGAGGAGAGGTTAAAGGAAATCGACCTGACGACACTGGAGGACAGGAGGGATAGGGTAGATATGATAACAACATATCAAATATAGAGAGGAATTGACAAATTGGACAGAGACAGGATGTTTCATAGATGGGACTCAGCAACAAGGGGCCATAGTTGGAAGATTAAGACTGTTGACTGCTGTTTGTATGAATACACATATCGCCTTCAAGGTTGTTCTTGTCCACATACGTACACACTCCCCACAAGGCTACGACTCAAGAGTACAAACACACATTACCTGCAAGGTTCCTGCCCTAGAGGCATGAACATGCGATAGCACTCGGAAGATCGTGCCAAACTCACCCGAGAGAGTATTAATAAATTAATGAGAGAGGTGTAATAAGCGACACCAAATAACCTGCTGGCTAGACATAAACTAGTGTCCCCCTCTAATGCACTGCGGCAGACCAGGTAGGAGTCAGTGCCTGCAACTGTATTTACCATTATATTCACATCTGTTTGTATATATAGCAATTGAGCTGCATTATCTTTGTAAATAAACCTTACGATGAAACGTCTGACTCACATTTGCACGTAGTCGGGAAAACTCTCAAGAAAAAATTATAAAAAAAATTCGCTGTAATTAATGAATATTACGTAAGATGAATGTTCTTTTTTTCTTCTTTTTCTTAGCGTAATCATCTAGTGTGAGGTGGGATGAAAATTTGTTCAGGTTTAGTGTAAGGTTCGAAGTACACGTGAAGAAAGACCTCCCTTGTGAGAAGAATATCCTGCCTTATAATTGTAAGAGAACTGGTATATCACTTAAAATAATAAATAATTTAAATAAATATGTACATTAGTGTTTGAAGGATACACAAATAATCCGCACATAGAAGAAATAAACTTTTGTCGACGTGGACTATTAACTAGCCACACACTAACACACGAAGGTAAGGGAGCCAGTGTATAAAGGAGAGGATGTCTGGGCCGGGACAAAGAGAGGAGGAAGAATGATGTGCAGACAGTAGTAGTAGAGGTAATGCTGGTAGTGGAGGTATTAGTAGTACATAGTAGTATTATATAAGGGAAGTAGTGGTTGTGGCATAAGAGACAAAAAGGAGTGAAGTAACACAGTAGTAGTAGTTGTAGGTGATACCTGAGCACTGGGTGTGTAATAAATCAGTGAACAGCAATGACGATCATACACATGTAGTGAACACTGGTGACTTTGCTTCACTGGCTGGGAGTACAAATTAAAACCATACGTTGACAGTGAATACTAGTGACTACCCTAATATCCAGGCTTACCTCTTATATTAGGAAGGGAGAGAGGTGGAATACCTGCCTAAAAAAAATCATACGAACAGGGACAATTACATTTAGAAAAATTATCGCTAAAACATTTCTGATACAACTTTAAAATCACAAATTACGAAGACCTAACCTCGTGAATCAGGAGACATCCAACGTTACTTGATTTCACTTTGAAATTGCCTGAGAGGTCACCTAACCTCCACCAGATGTGACATCTCAACTTCAACCTCACTGAGCACCACCCGAGGAACCAATACAATATATATACATACACACATACACACACACATACACACACACACACACACACACCATACACACACCACACACACACACACCACACACACACCACACACACACACACACACACACTTACACACACACACACACACACACACACACACACACACACACACACACACACACACACACACACACACACATAATATTAGTTGGTTAGCTAAATTAAATTGTGTTTGTTATAATACAGGTTAGGTAGGTTTTAAAGTTTTTTGGAACAAAATTATAAATTCTTACATTAACATAAATGAAAAAATATATCTTTAAACGTTTAAGAGAAAATTTTAGAAAGGACTTAATTTTAGATGAGTTCTTGCTATTGACAGTTTACCTAATCGGCACGACATATTATATGTCGTGCCGATTAGGTAAAACTGGTCAATTAGCAAGAACTCATTTAAAATTAAGTCCTTTCTAAAATTTTTCTTATACGTTTAAAGATAGATTTTTCATTTATGTCAATGTAAAATTTATAATTTTATACCAAGAGAAACTTGAAAACCTACTAACCTTATTACAACAAGCGCAATTTAATTTAGCTTAACCCAACAAATATATTTTAGATACGTTAACATTAATTTAATAATAAACAAACACAATGAAATATATTTTTTTCGTTATGTTCAGAATGATTTTGGCGAAATTATTGCAAACACAAATTTTCACTTGTCTTATATGGCAAGGTGAGCGTTCCCATAGGCTCATAGACCCTTGGCTCATGGGGAAAGAGTGCATCTAAGTTCCTCAAGGAGCTGGGCAAAAGACTCAACAGGGTAACTAGGGTTCCCAGGGCAGCTAGTTTTCTGTTCCAGCGACTCAGCGCTGCTGTTCAGAATGGTAATGCATGCTGTATTCTGGGCACGCGCCCCAGGTCTGAGAAACTGGATGAGATTTTCGCATTATAATCAGTGACAAACATGTAACAGTATGTACTAGACATGTATCTCTTACACCTCGTGTACTGTATATGCCATCTTTATATCAACAATGTGTCTCTTAAATCTTTTGTACCATATTATGTAATAAAATATACCTATTGTTAAAAAAAAAAAAGATGGGGTGGTAGGGGAAGTGGAATATCCAAATGGGTTCAGGAAGAAATCCAAATATTCTTCCTTGAAGCCTTTTTATCCACTTTTATATATATATATATATATATATATATATATATATATATATATATATATATATATATATATATATATATATATATATATATATATATATATATATATATATTTTTTTTATTAACACATCGGCCGATTCCCCCCAAGGCAGGGTGGCCCGAAAAGAAAAACTTTCATCATCATTCACTCCATCACTGTCTTTGCCAGAAGGGTGCTTTACACTACAGTTATAAAACTGCAACATTAACACCCTCCTTTAGAGTGCCGGCACTGTACTTCCCATCTCCAGAACTCAAGTCCGGCCTGCCGGTTTCCTAATCCCTTCATAAATGTTATTGCTCACACTCCAACAGCACGTCAAGTATTAAAAAACCCTATGCCTCCATTCACTCCCATCAAATACGCTCACACATGCTTGCTGGAAGTCCACTCCCAAATATCTGAATACATTCACCTCCTCCATACTCTCTCCCTCCAATCTGATATCCAATCTTTCGTCACCTATTCTTTTTGTTATCCTCATCACCTTACTCTTTCCTATATTCACTTTCAATTTTCTTCTTTACACACCCTACCAAATTCATCCACCAACCTCTGCAGCTTCTTTCAGAATCTCCCAAAAGCACAGTGTCATCAGCAAAAGCAACTGTGACAACTCCCACTTTGTATTTGCTTCTTTATCTTTTAGCCCAACACCTCTTGCCAAGACCCTCGCATTCACTTCTCTTACAACCCCATCTATAAATATATTGAACAACCACGGTGACATCACACTCCTTGTCTAAGGCCCACTTTTACTGGGAAATAGTCCCTTCTCTCCTACACCTCTAACCTGAGCCTCACTATCCTCATAAAAACTCTTCACTGCTTTCAGTAACCTTCCTCCTATTCCATACACCTGCAACATCTGCCACATTGCCCCCTATCTACCCTATCATACGCCTTTTCCAAATCCATAAATGCCACAAAAACATCTTTACCCTTATCCAAATACTGTTCACCTATATGTTTCACTGTAAACACTTGGTCTACACACCCTCTACCTTTCCTAAAGCCCCTTGTTCATCTGCTATCCTGCTTTCTGTTTTACTCTTAATTCTTTCAATAATAACTCTACCATACACTTTACCAGGTCCACTCAACAGACTTATTCCCCTATAATTTTGCACTCTCTTTTGTCCCCTTTGCCTTTATACAAAGGAACAATACACGCTCTCTGCCAATCCCTAGGTACCTTACCCTCTTCCATACATTTATTAAATAATAGCACCAACCACTCCAAAATTATATCCCCACCTGCTTTTAACATTTCTATCTTTATCCCATCAATCCCAGCTGCCTTACCCCTTTCATTCTACCCACTGCCTCACGAACTTCCCCTACACCCACAACTGGCTCTTCCACACTCCTACAAGATGTTATTCCTCCTTGCCCTACACACGAAATCACAGCTTCCTGTCTTCATCAACATTTAACAAATCCTCAAAATATTCTCTCCATCTTCCCGATACCTCTAACTCTCCATTTAATAACTCTCTCTCCTATTTTTAACTGTCAAATCCATTTGTTCTCTAGGCTTCCTCAACTTATTAATCTCATTCCAAAACTTTTTCTTATTTTCAACAAAATTTGCTGATAACATCTCACCCACTCTCTCATCTGCTCTCTTTTTACATTGCTTCACCACTCTTTAACCTCTCTTTTTCTCTCCATATACTCTTCCCTCCTTGCATCACTTCTACTTTGTAAAAACCTCTCATATGCTAACTTTTTCTCCTTACTACTCTCTTTACATCATCATTCCACCAATCGCTCCTCTTCCTCCCGCACCCACTCGCCTGTAACCACAAACTTCTGCTGAACACTCTAACACTACATTTTTAAATCTACCCCATACATTTTCGACCCCATTGCCTACACTATCACTAGCCCATCTATCCTCCAATAGTTGTTTATATCTTACCCTAACTGCCTCCTCTTTTAGTTTATAAACCTTCACCTCTCTTTTACTTACTGATTCTATTTTCCTTGTATCCCATCTACCTTTTACTCCCACTGTAGCTATAACTAAAAAGTGATCTGATATATCTGTAGCCCTCTATAAACATGTACATCCTGAAGTCTACTCAACAGTCTTTTATCTACCAATACATAGTCCAACAAACTACTGTCATTACGCCCTACATCATATATATATATATATATATATATATATATATATATATATATATATATATATATATATATATATATATATATATATATATATATATATATATATATATGTCGTGCCGATTAGGTAAAACTTGCGATTTTGGCTTAAATAGCAACGCTCACCTTGCCATATAAGACAAGTGAAAATTTGTGTATGCAATAATTTCGCCAAAATCATTCTGAACATAACGAAAAAAATATATTTCATTGTTTTTGTTTATTATTAAATTAATGTTAACGTATCTAAAATATATTTAGTTGGGTTAGGCTAAATTAAATTTCGCTTGTTGTAATAAGGTTAGGTAGGTTTTCAAAGTTTCTCTTGGTACAAAATTATAAATTCTTACATTAACATAAATGAAAAAAATATATCATTAAACGTATAAGAGAAAAATTTTAGAAAGGACTTAATTTTAGATGAGTTCTTGCTAATTGACCAGTTTTACCTAATCGGCACGACATATATATATATATATATATATATATATATATATATATATATATATATATATATATATATATATATATATATATATATGTGTGCCGATTAGGTAAAACTTGCGATTTTGGCTTAAATAGCAACGCTCACCTTGCCATATAAGACAAGTGAAAATTTATGTATGTAATAATTTCGCCAAAATCATTCTGAACATAACGAAAAATATATTTCATTGTGTTTGTTTATTATTAAATTAATGTTAACGTATCTAAAATATATTTAGTTGGGTTAGGCTAAATTAAATTGCACTTGTTGTAATAAGGTTGAGGTTTCAAAGTTTTCTTGGTACAAAATTATAAATTTACATTAACATAATGAAAAATAATCTTTAAACGTATAAGAGAAAATTTTGGAAATGTCTTAATTTTAGATGAGTTCTTGCTAATTGGCGTTTTACCTAATCGGCACGACATATATAGTATATATATATATATATATATATATATATATATATATATATATATATATATATATATATATATGTCGTTCCGATTAGGTAAAACTGGTCAATTAGCAAGAACTCATTTAAAATTAAGTCCTTTCTAAAATTTTCTCTTATACGTTTAAATATATATTTTTTTTCATTTATGTTAATGTAAAAATTTATAATTTTGTACCAAGAGAAACTTTGAAAATCTACCTAACCTTATTACAACAAGCAGTTTCTTCACCTATTTCTTGATTATGTGTATTGTGTCCAGCACTTGCTGGTGCACACTACCTCCTCGGTTTGCTGGAAGCATTTCTATCTCTACTGCAAAAATTTCTCTAAATCTTCACATAGTTCCTGGTCACTCTTTGTCACCTCCTTTCCTCAACCTGATTACCTGGTCTTTGACTGTTGTTTTCCTCTTAATATGACTGTAGAATAACTTTGGTTCAGATTTGGGTTTTGATGCTATGTCATTCTTGTATTGCCTCTGGGCCTCTCTCCTTATCCCTACATATTTGTTTCTGGTTCTTCTGCTCAACCCTTTGTTTTCTTGAGTCCTTTGCCTTCTATACATTTTCCATGTTCTAGCACTCTTGGCTTTGGCCTCTTTACACCTCCAGTTAAACCATGGGCCCACTCAGGTCTTACCCTTTTTTCTGTTACCCTTTGGTATGAACTTCTCATCTGCCTCCCTGCACTTAGTTCCATTATTTCATTTACTGTTTTTCCCTCTAGTTCTCTTTCTCACTACACTTCATGCAAGAATGTCCAAATGTCTATGTAGTCCCCTTTTTTGAAGTTGGCTTTCTCTCGTTCTTCTCGTGCTGCTGCATTCTCCACTGTTAACTCTACAAGCTATTCAAAACAAATTACGTCGTGATCACTAGCTCCAAGGGGTCTTTCGTGTGTGATAACCCTAATGTCTGATCTGTTCAAGGTGAAAATGAGATCCAGCCTTGCTGCAACATCCTGTCCTCTCTCTCTCTGGTTTATGCATAACATGTTGGTGCATGAAGTTTTCCAATACTGTCTCCAGCATCTTTGCCCTCCATGTTTCTGGTCCCCCATGTGGCTCTAGGTTTTCGCAGTCAGTCTCATAATGATTGAAATCCCCCCTTATGAGTAATTTTGTCTTACCCATATGAGCCCTTGTGGTCACTTCAGCTAGTGTATCCACTATTGCTCTATTACACTCATCATACTCTTGTCTTGGCCTCCTGCTGTTCAGTGGTGGGTAATACATCACAGCTATCATCACCTTTGGATAACCAGTCTGAAGTGTTCCTACAATGAATTCACCTCCTTCCAATCTGTTCAGTCCTCCCATTTCCTCAAAACTTCACTGGTTTTTGTTTCTCTCTCTTTCCTTAGGATCTGATATACAGTTGGAAAGATTGCATCTGTTACCATCCCTGTAAGTTTTGTCTCTGTTAGTGCTATGATGTCAGGGGTTGCATCAATGATTCATTTTTGCCACTCCTCACTCTTATTTGTTATTCCATCTGCATTGGTGTTCCGTACCTTTAGCTTCCTTCCCAGAACTGTATTTTGGAAGGTGGTAGAGGAAAGTGTAGGGTAGGGATGTGGGAGGCAGGGCAGAATATTATGGGAGGCTACTGTGTTTGTGAAATTAGTGCTTGGCGGAGTGAGGGCTGTGGAGTGTGATTTGTTTCTGGTTATTGTGTTTGGTTTGAATGGGGTGACAGTGGCTGAGGGGATTCTGTAGCATTTGTGTTTGGTGGACCACCGGAGGCTAAGCTTTCCTGTCTGTCGTTGGCTGTCATATTTCTCTGTCCTTCTACTGGTTTCTTCTTACTCTCACTCTCAGATGTTCCCTTTCTTTTCGTGTTCTACTCTTGTTGATATTCGTGGGAGTCCTCTAACAGTGGCTTTTGTTGCAGTATCTTGTTCTGTACCACTTCTGTCTTGAATGTCAAATTGATTGGTTTATTTTTTTCTCTCAAATACCCCCGAAGTCTGTGAAAATTTGCTACCTGAGACATGTCTTTCTCTCCTGTTATTGCGATTATGCTCTGAATCTCATTTTCCTACTAATGCTTTCTTTCATCATAAGTCTTCTCTTCAGCCTCCTGAAACCCATGAATAATTAATGACCTCTCCCTCTCTTCTTCCCATTTCTTTTTCCTCCATAACTCTGGATCTGATTTAAGCATCCCCTTTGGTGTTCGCCTTATCACATCCCGGACACCCTGAAGGCCTGATATTACTTCTGCAAGGATCTTCTTGGATCCATCCCATTGTCAGTCCCTCTCACTGTGTGATGATGCTCCCATTTCAATCACCTTGCTCCTTTCGGACCTCATCTTTATATCCTGCTTCAGCACATCCAGTCTCTGTATCTTTGCCTTAGGAGCTACAACTCGTGATTCCTACTGTTTGCCCCCTGCAGATAGCTTCTCTAACATACTATTACAAAGCTCATTTAACCTTTTTTCCCATTCTTGATCCATTTTGCTCTTGAGCCTTTCTACCCATTCTTCCTTTTCAGACCAGCTATCTTCAATTCCCAAGCCTTTACTTCCTCCCTTCTGAGATCCCATATTTTTTTTATCCTGTTAGGATGCTCTAGTTCCTGCAGATTTATGTAAAATTGTGTGTGTGTGTGTGTGTGTGTGTGTGTGTGTTAGCTGTATGTGTGTGGGTTTATGTGTTAGTGTGAGTGTATGTGATAGAGTGATTACATTATTGTTTTTAGTTTTTTGTCTGAGTATGTGTATGAGTACACATATGTTTGTATGTGTGTGTACTCACCTATTTGTACTCACAACACCTGGCCCAGCCTCTTCACTGATCGCTACTAGGTCCTCTCTGCTCCATGAGCTTTATCAACCCTTGTCTTAAAGCTATGTATGGTTCCTGCCTCACTACGTCACTTCCCAGACTAATCCACTTTCTGAAAACTCCGTGACTGAAGAAATACTTTCTAACATCCCTCTGACACATCTGTGTCTTCAATTGAAAATTGTGACCCCTTGTTTCTGTGTCCAATCTCTGGAACATCCTGTATCTATCCACCTTGTCAATTCCTCACGAAATTTTATATGTCGTTATCATGTCTTCCATAACCCTCCTATCCTCCATTGTCTTGAGGCCGATTTCCCTAAACCCTCCTTCGTAGGACATTTCCCTTGGCTCTGGGACTAGTTTTGTTGCAAACATTTGTACTTTCTCTAATTTCTTGACATGCTTGTCCAGGTGTGGGTTCCAAACTGGTGCTGCATACTCCAATATGGGCTTGAAGTACACGGTGTACGGAGTCTTGAACGATTCTATACTGAGGTGTCATAACGCTATTCTTAGGTTTGTCACGAGCCCATATGCTGCAGCAGTTATCTGGTTGATGTGCGCAGTTATCTGGTTGATGTTTGATGTGCCCTTAGATTATTTTCCTTGAGTGAGGTTTGCAGTCTTTGGCCACCTAGCCTATACTCTGTCTGCGGTTTTCTTTGCCCTTCCTCGATGTTCATGGCTTTGCATTTGGAGGGGTTAAATTCTAGGAGCCGTTTCTGGACCAGGCTTGCAGCCTATCCAGATATCTTCGTAGTCCTGCCTGATCGTCATCCGATTTAATTCTTCTCATTAACTTCACATCATCTGCAAACAGGGACACTTCTGAGTCTATCCTTTCCGCCATGTCATTGACATTTACCAACAACATTGACTCTTTGTTGCCTCCCTGTCAGGTATTTTATGAGTCATTGCAGTGCCTTTCTTGTTATGCGTGCTTGATCCTCTAGCCTTTGCCTAATCTCTTGGGAAGAACTGTGTCGAAGGCCTTCTTGCAGTCCAAGAAGATGCAATCTACCCACCCCTCTCTCTTGTGTCTTACTTCCGTTACCTTACCTTTGATCTTTGAAGAGTTTCGATAGTTTATTTACTCTCTGAGCCCGGCCATGGACCAGGCTCGTCTGGTGCTTGCCTGGTCAACAGGCTGTTGCTGCTGGAAGCCCGCTGCCCCACATATCCATCACAGCCAGGTTGATCTGGCACCTGGTGAAGATACTTGTCCAGTTTCCTCTTGAAGGCTTCTACACTTGTTCCAGCCGTGTTTCGGATATCTTCTGGTAAGATGTTGAATAGTCTGGGACCCCGGATGTTAATACAGTGCTCCCGTATTGTCTCCACTGCACCCCTGCTCCTCACTGGGTTTATTTTTCACTTCCTCCCATATCTCTCACTCCACTGGAAGACCCTGCTTATGTCTTCCTGTAATTTTTCAGTGTCCTCTACCGTAGTGACTTTCATGCTTATTTTAGTGTCATCTGCAAATGATGATACAAAAGTGTGCTGGGTGTTTTTATATATGTCTGCTATGAGGATGAGAAACAGCAGAGGTGCCAGGACAGTGCCTTGGGGCACTGAGCTTTGGACCTCGCTGATGCTGGATCTTGCCCTGTTCACTACTACTTTTTGTGTTCTGTGTGTTAGGAACTCAAAAATCCATCTGCCTACCTTCCCCGTAATGCCCATGGCCCTCATTTTGTGCGCTTTAACGCCATGATCGCATTTGTCAAACGTCTTTGCAAAATCTGTGTAAATCACATCTGCGTTTTGGTCGTCTTCCATCGCCTTGTCATAAAAGACCAGTAGGTTTGTGACACAGGATTTTCCTTCCCTGAAAGAGTGATGGTTGTCGTTCATAAGCTTGTTCCGTTCTAAGTGCTCCACCACTCTCCTCCTGATAATCCTGTCTGTCTCCCATCTTAAAAATTGGGACTACATTTACCGTCTTCCATACCTCAGGTAGTTGCCCAGTTTCAATGGATTTTAATGTCACACAGCGTCTCTGCTCCTTCTCTAAGGATCCATGGAGAGATGTTGTCTGGTGTTTTCACCTCGTGCTCGTTTGTGTATTTCATCCAGACTTGTTGGTATATTCCTTGTTGGTGTAACCCCTTATTCTGACTTCCCGAAGTCCTTTCTGTCTCCACTGTAAATACTTCTTTAAATTTCATGTTGTGCTCCTCACATATTTCTTGGTCGTTTCTCGTGAACTCCCCATTTTCCTTCCTCAACCTGATTACCTGGTCCTTGACTAATGTCTTCCTCCTATTGTGGCTATACAACAGCTTCGGGTCAGACATAACTTTCTGTGCAATATCTTTTCATACTGTCGCTAAGCCTCCTTCCTAATCTGTGCATATTCGTTTCTGGCTCTTCGACTAATATCTTTATTTTCCTGGGTCCTTTGTCTTTTGTACTTTTTCCATTCTCTAGCGCACTTAATTTTTGCCTCACTACATCTTTGGGTAAACAAAGGGTTTGTTCTGGTCTTCCCATTATTTTTGTTGCCCTTGGGAACAAAGGTCTCCTCTGCCTCCTTGCATTTTGTTGTCACATAGTCCATCATTTTGTTTACTGATTTTCCTACCAATTTTCTTTCCCACTGAACCTCTTGGAAGAAGTTCCTCATTCCTGTGTAGTCTTCCCTGCTGTAATTTAGCTTTTCCCGTCTTACTCCTGTTACCTTCTCCACTTGTAACTCTACTATGTTTTCAAAGCTCAGAACCACGTGATCACTAGCTTCGAGGGGTCTTTCATATGTGATGTCCTCGATGTCCGAGCAACGCAAGGTGAATACGAGGTCCAGTCTTGCTGGACGATCCTCACCTCTCTCGCTGATAGTGTCCCTATCATGTTGATGCATGAGGTTTTCCAGTACCACATCCATCATCTTGGCTCTCCATGTTTTGGGACCCCCATGTGGCGCCAGGTTTTCAGTGAATCTCCCTGTGATAGAAATCACCCATAACTAGTAACTTAGCTCTATCTGTGTGAGCTCTTCTGGCCACCTCACCTTAGTTGTCCACCATTTCTCTTTTGCTCTCTTCATATTCTTCTCTTGGCCTCCTGCAGTTCTGTGGCAGGTTGTACATCACTGCAATTACGACCTTAGGGCCCCCAGACTGAATTGCTCCTTCTATGTAGTCCCTTTCCCCCATTCCATCCATTCCTTCCATTTCCTCAAATCCCCATCGGTTTTTAATGAGCAATGCAACTCCTCTTTCCCCTCTGCTCACTCTCTTTCCTCAGGATCTTATATCCAGGTGGGAAGATTGCGTCTGTTATCATCCCGGTGAGTTTCATTTCAGTGAGTGCTATAATTCTTTAGTGTTACTTCTCACATTTATTTGTTATTCCGTCTACATTCGTATACCAAACCTTCAACTTCTTTTCTAAAACTGTGGTCTAGGGAGTACATTGGGGTTGAGGGAGCTGGAGACCTGGCAGGGCCTATTAAGGGTTGCTGTGAAGGTGGAGTTTGTGATGAGGGGGGTGAGGACAGTGGGTGCAGTGTGTAGGTTTTGGGTTAGATTGTTTGGTTGCATTGGGGTTGTCGTAGTTGAGGGCCTTCTGTAGGTGGTTCTGAGGGAGGTTGTATTTGCTCGTCCTCCTGTGTCTTTGTGCCTTCTCTTTCAGTTTCTGCCTTTCTTCTTGTGTTCTGCTGTGGTCAAGGTACACCCTCCGGTATGCTGATATATCTGCAGGATCCTGTTTCAAACCGATTCTACCTTGAAAATCCCTTTTACTGGCCATTTTTTCCTCTTGCAAACCCCATTATTCCCAGAAAATTTGCCAGTGGGGTTGTCATGCTTTCCTATTGCTTCTCTGATATTTTCAATCGTTTTTTTCTCTTCCTATTTTGTTGCTTCATAAGTTTCTTCTTCAACTTCCTAGAGCCCATAAACAAAGACTGACCTCTCCCTTTCATTCTCCTACTGCATTTCCCATTCTATACCCTGAGTCGATTTAGTTGCCTTCATTGCAGCTTTCCTTTCAACAATTTCATCTCTATCTGATGTCCCTGTGCCCAGTAGTCTGTCATTTTCCCTTCTCAGCTTTTCCTGGGCACCGCTGTGGTCTGTTAGGGCCTCTGTATATACCTTAGCTCTTTCATTTTCTTTAGTCCTAACGTTTGTTCCTGGTGTGCTTCTCATCTTTTTCTATGGTCCACAGTGGTCTGATAGGGCATCTGCGTACAGTTTAATTCCTTTGTTCCCTGCAATCTTCTCATTTGTGACTGATGTAGCAGTTCCTGATGTAATACCCATACTGCTTTTTGCTTCTATAGACTGTTTCAGATTTTTCAGTTCCTCTTCTAAGCTCTCTATCTTAGCCACCGCTTGTAGCTCCTATTTCCTACTCTCTGCAGTTATCCTCTCCTGCATTTTCTTGCTAAGCTCTTTTAGCTTCCTTCTCAGACTCATCCTCTTCCTTCCCAGACTCATCCTCCAGTCTCCTGGTTTTCCATCCTGCTCTCTGGCAACCCATTTTTTTTACACAACATGAATGAAAAACTTGTGTTTTTGTGTGGTCGTTTGTGATGTGTGTTTGTGAATGTGTACTCACCTACTTATGGTTGCAAGGGTTGAGTCACAGCTCCTGGCCCCGCCTCTTCAGTGGTCACTACTCGGTCACTCTACCCACTCCATGAGCTTTATCATACTCTCCTTAACGCTATGTATGGATCCTGCATCCACTACATTCCTTCCCAGACTATTTCACTTCCTGACAACTCTGTGACTGAAGAAATATTTCCTAACATCCCTGTGGTTCATCTGAGACTTCAACTTCCAACTGTGACCCCTTGTTGCTGTGTCCCATCTCTGGAACATCCTGTCTCTGTCCACCTTGTTGATTTCTCTCAGTATTTTATATGTTGTTATCATATCCACCCTGTTTCTCCTGTCTTCTAGTGTCGTCAGGTCGATTTTCCTTAACCTCTCTTCGTAGGACATACCCCTTAGCTCCGGGACAAGTCTTGTTTCAAACCTTTGCACTTTCTCTAGCTTCCTTACATGCTTGGCTAGGTGAGGGTTCCAAACTGGCTCTGCATACTCCAATATTAGCCTAACGTACACAGTGTAAAGGGTCCTAAGTGACTCATTAAGATGTCGGAATGCTGTTCTTAGGTTTGCCAGGCGCCCGTATGCTGCAGCAGTTATTTGGTTGATGTGCGCCTCAGGAGATGTGTCCGCTGTTATACTCACTTACCTGGAGTCTTCCTGGAGGGTATTCCTGGGATCAATGCCCCCGCGGCCCGGTCCACGACCAGGCCTCCCGGTGGATCAGGGTCTGATCAACCAGGCTGTTACTGCTGGCCGCACGTAGCCCGACGTACGAACCACGAAGGCAGCCAGGGGCCTATTGGTAATTCCCTTTATGCTTGGTGGGAGGCTGTTGAACAGTCTTGGGGCCCGGACACCTATCGTGTTTTCTCTTAGTGTACCATTTGCCCCCCTACTTTTCATTGGGGGTATTTTGCATAACCTGCCCAGTCTTTTACTTTCGTAGGGAGTGATTTCTGTGTGCAGATTCGGGACCATTCCTTCTAGGATTTTCTAAGTGTAGTTTATGATATATCTATCTCGCCTGCATTCCAGCGAGTACAAGTCAAGTGCTTCCAACCGTTCCCAGTAGTTGAGGTGTTTGATGGAACTTATATGTGCAGTAAAGGTTCACTGTACACTTTCTAGATCTGCAATTTCACTTGCTTCGAACGGAGATGTTAATGTACAGCAGTATTTCAGCCTAGAGAGAACAAGTGATTTGAAAAGGATCATCATTGGCTTGGCATCTCTTGTTTTGAACGTTCTTATTATCCATCCAATCATTTTCTTTGCAGTTGTAATAGTGGCATTGTTGTAATCCTTGAAAGTGAGATCCTCAGATATTACCACTCCCAGGTCCCTCACATTATTTTTCCGCTGTATTTTATGATTAGAGTTTGTAGTATACGCTGTTCTAGTTATTATCTTCTCCAGTTTTCCATAACAGAGTAGTTGGAAATTGTCCTCATTGAACATCATATTGTTCTCCGTTGCCCATTGGAAAACTTGGTTTATATCTTCTTGGAGGTTAACCGTGTCCTCAATAGAAGACAATCTCATGCAGATCCGAAGATCCTTTTCCTTGAGTAAGGTCTGTAGGCTCTGGTCCCCTTGACTGTACTCCGTCTGTGGTCTTCTTTGCCTATACCCAATCTTCGTGACTTTGCACTTGGTGGGGTTGAACTCCAGTAGCCAATTGCTGGACCAGGCCTGCAGCCTGTCCAGATCCCTCTGTAGTTCTGCCTGGTACTCGTTCGATTGAATTCTTCTCATCAACTTCACATCATCTGCAAACAGGTACACTTCGGAGTCTATTCCTTCCGTCATGTCGTTCACCCCGCTCGTTACAGGCACCCACTCTGACACCTCGCCACGTACCATGACTCGCTGTTGTCTTCCTGACAGGTATTTCCTGATCCATTGTAGTGTCTTTCTCATTATCCATGCCTGGATCTCCAGCTTTTGCACTGATCTCTTGTGTGGAACTGTATCAAACGACTGCTTACAGTCCAAGAATATGCAATCTACCCACCCCTCTCTCTCTTGTCTTACTGCCGTCACCCTGTCATAGAAATCCAGTAGGTTTGTGATGCAGGATTTCCCATCCCTGAAACCGTGCTGGCTGTCGTTGATAAGCTCATTCCTTTCTAGGTGCTTTACTTTGCATACTATACATGTCAGTGACACTCGTCTGTTTTTTAATGTTGCGTGCCTGTCTCCTTTTCTAAAAATTGGGACTACATTTGCTTTCTTACATACCTCAGGTAGTCGTCCATTTTCGATAGATGTGTTGTAGATTGTTGTTTGTGGTACACAGCGCCTCTGCTTCCTCTCTCAGAACCCACGGAAAGATGTTATCTGGCCCAATCTTCTTAGAGATATCTAGTTCACTTAGCAGCCTCTTTACCTCCTCCTCAGTTGTATGTATTGTGTCTCCGTCTATCTGTCTCCACTGTGAATACTTCTTTGAATCTCATGTCGTGCTCCTCACATACTACAGGATCGTTTCTTGTAAACTCCCCTCCATTCTTCCTCTGCCTGATTACCTGGTCTGTGACTGTTGTTTCCTTTCCTTTCTGATGTGACTGTACAACAGCTTCGGGTCAGAATTGGTTTTCGCTGCTATGTAACTTTCCTATTGTCTTTTTGCCTCCCTCCTTACCTGTGCATATTAATTTATTTCTCTTCAACTAACCTCCTTATTCTCCTGGGTCCTTTGCCTTCTATGCTTCTTCCATTCTCTAGCGCACTTGGTTTTGGCCTCTCTACACCTTTGGGTGAAGCAAGGGATCGTCCTCGCTTTCTCATTATGTCCCTTGCCCTTGGGTACACACCTCTCCGTTTCCTTGCATTTTTTATTATATATTCCATCATCTCATTTACTGATTTCTCTACCAGTTTTCTGTCTCACTGAACCTAGTGCCAGAAATTTCTCATGCCTGTGTAGTCCCCTCTCTTGTAGTTTGGCTTCATTCGTCCTTCCCTTCATACCTCCCTCTCCACTTGTAACTCTACGACGTATTCGAAGCTTAGAACCACGTGATCACTAGCACTGATGACCTTTTATATAGGAATGAACTTTGAGCATGGGCCATGTGATGTTGACCTTTGTGTATGTGCATATGCGAATACTTGCTGGAACCTTTCCCTCGTTGCAGTACACTAGTGTTGAAAATTTAATGTCTATCTCATAAAGTAATCTTGCGTTATATGAGAACAGTCAGAGGAACAAATGAAAAGTGTACCTGTGATTGTTTTTAAAATATACAAATATATGATATTATTGGTCTTTTTAAATTCGTGTACGTTAAAAAAATAATATTTCTTATTTACTTTACCATAGTTTTATTCCAGTACTTTAAGATTTTGTAAGAATTTTTTTTTCACAAGTACTTTAACAAAATTAGCAAGGTGACACCAACACAGTTCAAAAACAATACAAATGAACTCCAGCTTTTAGGGTTCAAGCCGATCGGACGAGGCATTCTCCAGTAACTGCAGGTAAAACTAATTTTAATATAAAATTGGATAATTAAAACTTACACAGCACAGTGTAAATGCCAAACTTTTCTTGAATTACGTCCACCGTCCGTGAAAGATTAAAGGCAGTTAGAAGAGGCGTTCTTCCGTATTGCTCAGAAATCGACGATTCAACATTTTTTAAATGTCAACATAAAAACTCGATTCACGTCGGAATAAACGACTGTAAAGGAATAAACAGAAAAATAGAGGAGGGCGCTCGACCTGTTAATCTCTGGACCAGGGTTCATGACCTCCCCAGGGTTAATGACCCCCCCCGCTCACCTTTCACTTTATTCACATTAGTATATGGTCAGATTTTCATCTACGCAGACTGGGTACTATCCTGTTCTTAAGATTGAAGCCGCTCAGAAGAGGTATACTCAAATGCATTTAATAGATTTCAAGGGGTGACAATTTTTCACACTATATTACACATAAAATTAGGAAAAGTGTATCAACAAATTCTAGCAACACTCCGTTGTTGTCGAACTACGACACACTTATGTTGAATGTTTGAAGACAACCAAGATACACTTAAATGTTATTAAACCTATCCCGGGAGTCTTGGAATGAGCTGTATAGCATTGATCAGAGGGCACGCGACAGTAAGTCGTGTGCGTCTATCGTAAGAGGGATTCTCAAGGTTTTAAAAGATGGTTTGGAGGCAACTGAAAATAAAGTGAAAAAGAAGGAAAGTCTGTTGACCTCATGAAGGGATACATAATAATAATAATAATAATAATAATAATAATAATAATAATAATAATAATAATAATAATAATAATAATAATAATAATAATAATAATAATAATAATAATATTAATAATAATAATAATAAATTGAGGCATTTGGGTTACAGTACAACCAGAAAAAGTATCCCTTAGTTACTAAATGAAAATTTGTGCCACAACTTATTTAAATTGGCAATTTGCGACTTACTAGGCCGAATAATTAGTTAAATCTGGCTCTCACTAAAACAAAAGCAGCTCTAAAAGTTTAAAGAAGATCAGACAAGGCATTCTCTAGTTATCATATAGATTCTACCAATTATCATCATTTTAAACACAATCAGTCCATCCATAAATTATCACCCACACAAATTAAAGAGACAGGGTTGATTAGTTGCTTCAGCCAGTAAAAACTGATACTGTTGAAGGGAGGTAGACAGAAGTATAATTAATGTAACGGCGGGAAAGAATCACTCAGTTTTATATCTAAAACTGCGAAATGTTGACGTCCATGCATCATTCACAGCCTCCTCCTCCTCCTCCAGCTACATAGACTGCACATGTGAAGCCATGTACTGGAGAATTGTTGACTGCTTCAAGAGTCTTGGTATGGGTTCTCTAACTTCGATATCAGGGCACTTGTAAACATCAGTAATTGTATCACCTATGCCCTTGTTACAGTACAACAGTTTTGAAAAATTTTGAAACATCGGAGGGTGTACAAATATTAACAAATTATGGCAACCACTGAAAGGTACCCATTCAGTGATACCTAATAGTAATAATAATAATAATAATAATAATAATAATAATAATAATAATAATAATAATAATAATAATAATAATAATAATAATAATATTAATATAATATTAATAATAACAATTAATAAAATTAATAATAGCAATGCAGTTAATAATAATAATAATAATAATAATAATAATAATAATAATAATAATAATAATAATAATAATAATAATAATAATAATAATAATAATAATAATAATAATAATAATAATAATAAAATAATAATAATAAATTAATAATAATAATAAAAAATTATATAATAATAATAATAATAACAAAATTTATAATAATAATAATAATAATAATAATTATAATAATAATCTTAATAATAAAACAATACAATTAATAATAATAATAATAATAATAATAATAATTAATTATTATTATTATTATTATTATTATTATTATTATTATTATTATAATTATTATATATACTAATATATTAATAATAAAATTAATAAAATTAATAATAACAATGCAGTTATTAATAATAGTAATAATAATAATAATAATAATAATAATAATAATAATAATAATAATAATAATAATAATAATAAAATAATAATAATAATAATAATAATAATAATAATAATAATAAAAATAATAATAATAAAATAATAATAATTATAATAACAACAACAATAATAATAATAATAATAATAATAATAATAATAATAATAATAATAATAATAATAATAACAATAAAACAACAACAACAACAACAACAACAACAACAACAACAACAACAACAACAACAACAACAACAACAATAATAATAATAATAATAATAATAACAATAAATGTGTTTTGGTTGCTGCGCGATTCGAGAAAGTGACGAAATTGAGTCGACTGTTTATTACAGTTATTGTCAACTTCGTTGACAATAACAAGAGTTATTCTTCACCACTGCCAGTAGAGCGTGATCAGATCCAGACAAAAGCTTCCACTGGATCACTCATCACTGCCAGCAGAGCCGTGATCAGATCCAGACAAAAGCTTCCACTGGATCACACACACTGCCAGTAGAGTCGTGATCAGATCCAGACAAAAGCTTCCACTGGATCACACACCACTGCCAGTAGAGTCGTGATCAGATCCAGACAAAAGCTTCCACTGGATCACTCACCACTGCCAGTAGAGTCGTGATCAGATCCAGACAAAAGCTTCCACTGGATCACTCATCACTGCCAGTAGAGCCGTGATCAGATCCAGACAAAAGCTTCCACTGGATCACACATCACTGCCAGTAGAGTCGTGATCAGATCCAGACAAAGCTTCCACTGGATCACACATCACTGCCAGCAGAGCCGTGATCAGATCCAGACAAAGCTTCCACTGGATCACACACACTGCCAGCAGAGCCGTGATCAGATCCAGACAAAGCTTCCACTGGATCACACACCACTGCCAGTAGAGCGTGATCAGATCCAGACAAAAGCTTCCACTGGATCACACACCACTGCCAGTAGAGTCGTGATCAGATCCAGACAAAAGCTTCCACTGGATCACTCATCACTGCCAGTAGAGCCGTGATCAGATCCAGACAAAAGCTTCCACTGGATCACACATCACTGCCAGTAGAGTCGTGATCAGATCCAGACAAAAGCTTCCACTGGATCACACATCACTGCCAGCAGAGCCGTGATCAGATCCAGACAAAAGCTTCCACTGGATCACACATCACTGCCAGTAGAGTCGTGATCAGATCCAGACAAAAGCTTCCACTGGATCACACATCACTGCCAGCAGAGCCGTGATCAGATCCAGACAAAAGCTTCCACTGGATCACACAACACTGCCAGCAGAGCCGTGATCAGATCCAGACAAAAGCTTCCACTGGATCACAGCCGGTGACGCAGCTAACCTCTCAAAGTCCACGGATGTGTTGGCATTTCCAGGATTTCTTTACTTCAGGCGAGTGTCCCGGGCTGCTATTATTATTATTATTATTATTATTATTATTATTATTATTATTATTATTATTATTATAATAATAATAATAATAATTATTATTATTATTATTATTATTATTATTATTATTATTATTATTATTATTAATATTATTATTATTATTATAATAATAATAATAATAATAATAATAATTATTATTATTATTATTATTATTATTATTATTATTATATATCCCTGAAGGGATACCTTCATGAGGTCAACAGACCTTCCTTCTTTTTCACTTTATTTTCATTTGCCTCCAAACCATCTTTTAAAACCTTGAGAATCTCAGCGCATCACAAGGATATTAGTATGATCAGTTAATTATTCAAGGCGGACCGAAACGTCATAAATTTCTTTCTCCTTTGTCCGGGTTATTTGTGTAGTGAAGACGGAGACATTTATGCAAAATATGGGAATCTTTACTGAAGAAACTTTTCGCCACACAGTGGCTTCATCAGTCCAATACAAAGCAGAAATGTGTAAGGAGAGGAGGTTTGAGGTAATCAGTCCCTCAGCCTGGAATTGATGTGTTCAGTCCATCAATCTTGTAGAAAGTACAGCATAGGGCGAGTGGAAGCAGGAGGAGGCGGGGTCACAGTGGAACCATCCACTAGTGTAAGTAGGTCTTCGTCCAAAGGTTGGACAAGTGTTGAAGAATTCCTTGTATCAAGATCCCATGATGTTGCAGTGTCTGCCAGATTCATAGATTGAACACATCGATTCCAGGTTGAGGGACTGATTACCTCAAACCTCCTCTCCTTACACCTTTCTGCTTTGTATTGGACTGATGAAGCCACTGTGTGGCGAAACGTTTCCTTAATAAAGATTCCCATATGTTGCATAAGTGTCTCAATCTGCAACTTGTCGGTTTTCAAAACGATTCATCATATTTGTGTATTGTTCCAGTCACGGTATTGTTCCAGTCACGGTATTGTTCCAGTCACGGTAATGTTCCAGTCACGGTATTGATCCATCACGGTAATGTTCCAGTCACGGTATTTAAGGACACAAATGCAACTAATGTGACATTTTATTGTGGCAACGTTTCGCTCTCCAGGAGCTTTGTCAAACATATTGTCAGTAATTCTACCAATATTATTACAGTCACGGTATTGTTCCAGTCACGGTATTGTTCCAGTCACGGCATTGTTCCAGTCAGGGTATTGTTCCAGTCACGGTATTGTTCCAGTCACGGTATAGTTCCAGTCACAATATTGTTCCAGACACGGTATTGTTCCAGTCACGGTATTGTTCCAGTCACGGTATTGTTCCAGTCACGGTATTGTTCCAGTAACGGTATTGTTCCAGTCACGCTATTGTTCCAGTCACTGTATTGTTAAAGTCACGGTATTGTTCCAGTCACGGTATTGTTCCAGTCACGGTATTGTTCCAGTCACGGCATTATTCCAGTCACGGTATTGTTCCAGTCACGGTATTGTTCCAGTCACGGCATTGTTCCAGTCACGGTATTGTGCCTTCTTGTTCCTCATAATAAATGTGGTCAGAGTTATTGCTGAAGATTTAGTGTCAGTAATTGAGATATATTACCAGGTCGAGTTTACCTTCTTCACCAAACATTAAATGTAAATAAGTATACAACCTTGATTTAATAAATTAATATATTATTTTATACCTGTACGAGTACATTAATTTCACCAATAATTAAGCGTTATATGACTGCCTGGAGATATATATTTAAATAAAAAACTGCATATATTGTAGATCCGTGTTATTAAGCATGAATGAATATTCTGTTTGAATTAAAATATTATAATCGAATTCATATGTATATAATGCAAATGCGGTGATAATCATAACTAGTCCTTTTTATTCATCTGGGGAAAAAATGTATATGTTTGGTAATGTGGGCAGTGTTCAATCTCAGCCTGCAAAATATTTTATGAAACCAAACTGACATTTCAATTTGAGTAGAAAATACAGCAGGAAGCTGTGTCTTCGCCTCTGTGTGTGAGCGGCGCCACCCTCACTTTTATCCCGAAAATCAAAAATCCTCACAGATAAATCGGTATATTACAATGAACTGCACTCTGAGCGCCGCAACTGATTTAGGATTTATTTTCACGCGATTATTTACTTTTACGGATATTTGGGTCACGCCGTTCTGTGAGTGGGTCAGTTTGGCGTTAGGGTGCAAGCACACGTTGGGGAGAGGAACACATCAGTGAGGAGGAGAGGAACACAGCAGTGAGGAGGAGAGGAACACAGCAGTGAAGAGGAGAGGAACACAGCAGTGAGGAGGAGAGGAAAACAGCAGTGAAGAGGAGAGGAACACAGCAGTGAAGAGGAGAGGAACACAGTAGTGAAGAGGAGAGGAACACAGCAGTGAAGAGGAGAGGAACACATCAGTGAGGAGGAGAAGAACACAGCAGTGAAGAGGAGCGGAAATCAGTAGTGAAGAGGAGAGGAACACAGCAGTGAAGAGTAGAGGAAAAAAGCAGTGAAGAGGAGAGGAACACAGCAGTGAAGAGGAGAGGAACACAGCAGTGAAGAGGAGAGGAACACAGCAGTGAAGAGGAGAGAAACACAACAGTGAAGAGGAGAGGAACAAAGCAGTGAAGAGGAGAGGAACACAGCAGTGAAAAGGAGAGGAACACAGCAGTGAGGAGGAGAGGAACACAGCAGTGAGGAGGAGAGGAACACAGCAGTGAAGAGTAGAGGAACACAGTAGTGAAGAGGAGAGGAACACAGCAGTGAAGAGGAGAGGAACACAGCAGTGAGGAGGAGAGGAACACAGTAGTGAAGAGGAGAGGAACACAGCAGTGACGAGGAGAGGAACACAGCAGTGAAGAGGAGTGGAACACAGCAGTGAAGAGGAGAGGAACACAGCAGTGAGGAGGAGAGGAACTCAACAGTGAGGAGGAGAGGAACACAGCAGTGAAGAGGAGAGGAACACAGCAGTGAAGAGGAGAGGAACACAGCAGTGAAGATGAGAGGAACACAGCAGTGAAGAGGAGAGGAACACAGCAGGGAAGATGAGAGGAATACAGAGGTGAAGAGATGAGGAACACAGCAGTAAAGAGGAGAGGAACACAGCAGTGAAGAGGAGAGGAATACAGCAGTAAAGAGGAGAGGAACACAGCAGTAAAGAGGAGAGGAACACAGCAGTGAAAAGGAGAGGAACACAGCAGTGAGGAGGAGAGGAACACAGCAGTGAGGAAGAGAGGAACACAGCAGTGAAGAGGAGAGGAACACAGCAGTAAAGAGGAGAGGAACACAGCAGTGAAGAGGAGAGGAACACAGCAGTGAGGAGGAGAGGAACACAGCATTGAATATGAGAGGAATGCTGAAGTGAAGAGGAGAGGAACACAGCAGTAAAGAGGAGAGGAACACAGCAGTGAAGAGGAGAGGAATACAGCAGTGAAAAGGAGAGGAATACAGCAGTGAAGAGGAGAGGAACACAGCAGTGAGGAGGAGAGGAAAACAGCAGTGAGGAGGAGAGGAACACAGCAGTGAAGAGTAGAGGAACACAGTAGTGAAGAGGAGAGGAACACAGCAGTGAAGAGGAGAGGAACACAGCAGTGAGGAGGAGAG